>MDKI01242042.1:0-16562 GCA_005239505.1 Nicotiana paniculata
AACTGATTAGTGGTTGCATAATAGGTGCCATACCCGGCCGACTATAGTGCGTTTCGGTAGAGTAAAATAGATAGATATATATATATATATATATATATCTATCTATTTTACTCTACCGAAACGCACTATAGTCGGCCGGGTATGGCACCTATTATGCAACCACTAATCAGTTGGGTTTACCGAGTCCTGTTTGAGGCCATGTATGATATGATGATAATGCCCACCGAGGCAGATGTTGATACAATAATGATGATACACAAAGAGGCGGATGTTTTTAAAAGATTATGTGTATATATGTATCATGCATTTCATGTTACTATCTCTTAGAAGCAGTCAGATGTTACAGGTTGTATCTTCTGTACCTCTCTTTACATTATTGTTGATATATATATTTACCTGCCTTACATACTCAGTACATTATTCGTACTGACGTCCTTTTTATTTGTGGACGCTGCATGTCGTGCTGCAGGTCCTGATAGACAGGTAGACGCAGTTCCCCCACCACAGTAGGCTTTCCAGTTCAACGGTTATAGGCGAGATCCCTTCTCCAGACTTGCCGTGGTCTTGGTATGCATTTATGGTTATAGATATTATGGGTATGTCGGGGCCCTGTTTAGACTATGTTGCATTACTTATGCTCCTTTAGAGGATCATAGACAGGTGTCGGCTTATATATAGTTTGGTTTGCCTTGTCGGATTATTTTTGTTGTATAGTCTTTCATGGAAGTGTGGTAGCTCCTAAGTTATATGTAGTTTCTTGGCAGACTTGTTATCCCATGTTATCCATGTTCATTCCATTATCTATCATTGTTTGGTGTTCATAATCCATATCTACCTCTTATATTGATCTCGTCGGCCCTTAAAGATAATAAGAAGATTAGATAAAATGTACGTTGGTGCTCGGCAAGTATGGCCTGGGTACTAGTCATGATCCTCCAGTTTGGGTCGTGACACTAGTGTCGGAACCTATAAGAATAAAGACCAATGCCCAACCACCATGAAAAGGAAAATGAAGTTGGATTAGGAGCTACCTCTTAACCAATAAAAGTTCCTAATGTTCATTAAAATGAAAGTTAATGGCAAGCCCATTTGGGCTATGATAGACACGGGCGCTACTCACAATTACTTAGTCTTAACTCAGGTAGAGAATTTTGGTCTAGTCGCAAGAAAGGGTCGTTATCGTTCCAAGGCTATCACCTCACCACCTCATCTAGTGGGTGGAATAGTCAAATGAGTGCCGGTGAAGCTGGGTCCTTATGAAGGAATATTAAACTTGAGTGTAGTGATCATAGATGACTTCAAGTTGATAATTGGATTGGAATTCATGAGGCAAACCAACACCATTCCTATACGTTATGCAGACATACTACTAATGGTGGGAGCAAACGAGGCCAAGACATGTTAAAGGAGTTTGAAAACGTCATGCCACGTGACATGTGAAAGTGGCTCCTGCCTAAGTGAACTACGGACTATGAGATTGAGTTGGTGCCGGGTGCCTTACAGAATGTTACAACCCGAACTCACAGTGCTTCAGAGATAGTTGATAGAAATGCTAGACACGGGGATCATTGTGCCCTCTAAGTCCCCTTATGGGTCCCCATGTGTTGTTCTAAAAGAAACATAATGGCACCCTACGACTCTATCTAGATTATCGAGCCCTAAACAAAATGACGATGAAGAAAAAGTACCTTATCCTGCTAATGGTAGACCTGTTTGATAGACTGGGTGATGCTACATTGTTCGCCAAAATAGATATGTAGACAAGTATTGGCAAGTCCGGATTGCTGATGTAGATGAACACAAGACGACATGTGTTACAACATATGGACCATACGACTTCCTGCTCATTCTATTTGGCTTGACTAATTCTTCAACCATATTTTGAACCCCGATGAACCAAGTCTTCCGAGAGTACATTGACGAATTCGTAGTGGTATACTTGCATGACATTGTGGTGTATAGCAAAACATTGGAGGAAAACCTAAAGCACCTGCGGAAGGTCCTAGCTTGGCTGCGAGAGCACGAATTATATGTGAAGCTATCCAAGTGCTCCTTAACCCAAAATTGATCTACTTCCTCGGACATGTCATCTAATAATGGTGGATCAAGATGGACCAACAGAAGGTTCGGGCTGTCACAGATTGGCAGCCACCCAAGGATATCCACGCCTTGAGGGCGTTCCTTGGCCTATGCAACTTTTATCGACGGTTTGTGAAAAAGTACTCTCATTGCAGTGCCGTTAACAAAACTCCTAAAGAAAGTCACGCCTTGGGATTGGGTTCTCAAGAGAGCAGAGGCCTTCAATGCATTGGAAGTGGCTATGTCTAGTAGCCCCGTCTTGGCTCTTTTTTGATTTGGCCAAGCCGTTCGAAGTACAAACGGATGCCTCTAACCATGCACTAGGTAGAGTCTTTCTACAAGAGGGAGATCCAATAACGTATGAGAGCCAGAAGTTGAATGATGCAGAACGACGCTATCCTGCCCGTGAAAAAGAATTATTAGTTTTCGTCTACTTCTTACGCCTTTGGTGGAACTATCTGTTGGGAACCTCGTTTATGGTCAAGATAGACAACACAGTTGTTAATCATTTCATTATCCAACCAATGCTAGATGGCGGACAGTCCAGGTGATAAGAACTCCTAGCGGAATTTCACGTCAACTTGGAATACCGGAGTGGAAAGACCAACTAAATTGCTGACGCACTTAGTCGGAGGGATGACCTAGAATCACTGTTCCTACTCGCCACCCTATGGGGAAGTGAAGTGGCCACCGCTATAAGAGACCAAATATTGTATCTACTCACCAAGGATCCTCCTGCACAGTATTTGGCTGACTTAGCAGGACATGCCATGACTTGCCAATTCTACATGGAAAATGGATTCCTGAAGGTTTACGGGAGCCGACATTATGTTCCTAAAGAAAGAGATTTGCGAAGGACTCTATTAATGGAATGCCATGATATTTATGGGCCGGATACCTAGGGGAAGAATACTGAATGGAAATTTTGCACCATGCTCATTATTGGCCTCAAATGGAAGAAGAGGTTGCTCAATAGGTGAAGACTTTCTTAGTATGCCAGAAAGACAAGTTCGACCGCTTGACACAAACAGGACTTTTGGAGCCATTACCTATTCCAAATAGACCTTGGGAAAGCGTGTTACTGGATTCATCGTTGAATTTACCAAGGCCAAAAATCTTACAACTATCTTGGTTGTGGTAGGCCGATTTTCGAAATATGCTACATTTATAGCAGCTCTTAAATATATATCAGTAGAAGATACATCTCAACTCTTATTTACTTATGTTGTCAAATATTGGGTCCTTCCTAAAGACATCATTAGTGATCGCAACTCTTGCTTCACTAGCAACTTTTAGACTCATCTCTTTAAGTGCCTAGGGTCGAAGTTGAGCCACGTTTCAGGTTTTCATCCGCAATTTGATGCTAGACGGAGCAGTTCATAGGCATGGTGGAAGAATACCTTCGCTATATTTTTACGGATCGTACAAGAATTGGGTGAAGATTCTATATACTGCTCAATTGTGTTTCAACTCACAAAAGAGTTCTTGTACAAACAAAAGCGCTTTTGAAATTGTTACCAGACAACAATCGCTACTCCAACGCATTGTGAATGCCCCAAACATGTCGAAATCTCCTTGAACCGCTAGCTTCTAAAAAGAATGGAAGCAAAATTTGGAGATAGTGCGGAGCTATCGTGTCAAAGCCAAAAAATGAATGAAAAAGCATGCTGATCAAAATCATCGCTTTGTTGAATACCAAGTGGGGGACAAAGTGATGATGAAAATCCAAAAGCGATACCTGTTTGCATGGGTCTATGACCCTCACCTATTGCAAAAGTATATTAGACCCCTGTCTATTGAGAAACGCATTGGGAAAGTTGCACACCCTAGGGATACCCCAGCCTGGTGGAAGATTCATCCAGTCTTCCATATCAGCCTTCTGAAACCTTTTTAGGGAGACATGGAGGATCCTCCGCGGAGTCAACTCACAATACCCAGTATTCGAGGCCCCAATTCAATCGGAAAAAAGCGTGCATAAGATATTCACAATGATCGAGTGATTTACTGTCACGACCCAAAATCTATCAAGATCGTGATGGCACCAGACACCATCGTTAGGCAAGCCAATCATTAATTAGTTGAAATAAATTCCCGTTTTAACATTTTTGAAATTTTTACCTTCAACTCATTTCGTAATAACTAAACAAAAATCCGTTAAGTAAATACGACAATTTAATATTCCATTTTTATAAAGTACATCCCATACACATCCCAGAACCCGGTGTCACAAGTGCATGAGCAAATTCTAAGAATTTCACAAATACTACAAAGCTTGTCCGAAATAAAAATTGGACAAGGAATTTAAAATGAAAATAAATACAATATGAGGGAGACTCTGTCAGCTGCAGATCGCCTCCGGATGATGCAGCTCGTCTAAGTCTCCAAACCAACCACATCGCTATGAAAGTACATGTGCAATAAAAATGCACAACAAGTGTAGCATGAGTACGAAAATAACGTGTACTCAGTAAGTATCCCGCCTAACCTTAGAGAGGTAGTGACGTGAGGTCGATTTGACCCTTGCTAGAGGTCAATTTAGTATAATCAAGTGAGACACTAAGCATGAATGTCAGAATAAATTTATTTAAATATCAGGGATAAGGACTATCAGTTCTTCTTATATTTAACACTTTAACACCTTCGTCATTTCAGTTGACAATTTAAATAATAATCAGGGATGAGAACATCAGAATTATTTCACATTTTACACATCAATTCTTATTCTTTTTAACTGGAAATTAAGGATTTCCTTAGGCCGATAAACATGTATAAATCACAGGAAATACGCAGCAATTATCATGCGCAAGAAATGCCGAGGGTCGAACGGCACGGACCAATAATAATAAATTGTGCACTGCTGAAGGGTTGAACGGCTCGAACCATAGACGCATCAATTTTCCCCACTCGCGAATCAATCATGCGACGCGGTCAACATATTAATAATAAGTCTAGCCTGCTCGCGAATCATACCTGCGACTCAGGTGCTCATATGTACACATATTCACATAATAAATCTACATTTTTATCAAGAAAACAGCTTCTCAAGAAAATGATAAAATTCTTCTTAAAGGAACACGAAAAATAGCATTTAAATCTTGTTTTGAAACTCACTTGCCAAGTTTAATATTCAATAATATAACCTTATCAGGAACACAGTTATCCACGAAGGAATCAATTATCTTTCTAGGTGATTATGGAAATGAACTCTAGTCTTATTAGGGATCCAATTTATTATCTCGATCATATTAATGGTCTAATATTACTGGCAAGATCACAAGTACAATAAGTAAGGCATGCTAGTGGGTCCTAGACTACCCGGACATGGCATAATATTAGCTACGCACGCACTCCCGTCACCTCGTGTGTACGTAACCCCCACAGATAGTAACACATATTTAATTAGTTCACTTAGGAGGACAATTCCCCCTCACAAAGTTAGAGACGAGACTTACCTCGCTCCGAAATTCCATAACCGGCTTCCAAGCCCTTCCAACGACTCCAATGGATGAACAACACCCCAAAACTACCAAATAACGGGCAAAGAAATCAAAATTCATTCTAATACTCTTAACAAATTCAAATTATATACTTTCCCAACTCCGCTCAGTGAATTGACCAAAATGTCCTCGGGCCCACGTGCCCGGATCCCAAAATTTCTCGAAGATATACTCTACCTATTGTCTTACTAACTCAAATAAATAATTTACTCTAAACTCCATGCTCAAATTCGTGGTAGAAATCCGAAATACAATTTTTAGGTTTTCTTTAAAATTTCCCAATTTTCCACAATTTTTCATGTTCAATCCATGCATAAACCTCGTATTAATCTTAAAAACATGAAGAAATTACTTACATAGTGATGCTTGATGGAAAACCCCTCTTGAAGCTCCTCAAAATCGCCCACATCAATGAAACAAATGAAGAAATGGCCAAAATCCCGATTAAAATATCACACTGCCCAGAAAAACCCTCTATGCGATCGCATGAAATGCTTTGCGACCACATAGGCCAACTATACTACCCCAGATTTCCTCCTGTGCGTTCGCATGCCCGCTCCTGCGTTCGCACAGGCCAAGCGCCTCACAACCTCCAAACGCACCCTGTGTGATTGCATTGCACCCCCTGCGGTCTCATAGGCCAATTTCCAGCCCCCCATAATTTCTTCTTCGCGATCGCTACACTATGGGCCGCGATCGCATAACACGCTAGTGACACCAGAAAACAGCAGCAACAGGTAGGGGAAAAATGGTATGAAACCACCCCGAAACACATGCGAGGCCCCCGGGACACCGTCTAATCACACAACTCAGTCCCATAACCTCACACGGACTTGCTCGAGGCTTCAAATCACATCGAACAACACTGAAATCACAAATCTCACTAAAATTCAACTTTATGAACTTGAAATTTCAAACTTCCACATCCGATGCCGAAACCCATCAAATCACGTCTGATTGACCCCAAATTTTGCACACAAGTCATATTCTACATTACGGACCTGCTCCAACTTCCGGAATCACATTACAACCCTGATATCAAAATTTCCACTTCCGGTTGGATTTCTCAAAAACCTTCAAATTTCTATCTTTAGCCAAATAACTTCAAAATAACCTACGAGCATCAGAATTCAGTTCCGATCGCGCTCCCAACTCCAGAATCACCATACGGAGCTATTCCTAGGATCGGAATCCCAAACGGACATCAATATCACTGAAATGCACTTCAATCCAAACTTAGGAATTTCTTCAAAATGCTGACTTCCACAATATACGCCGAAACGCTCCCGGGTTATCCAAAACCCGATTCGGACATACCCCCAAGTCCGAAATCATCATATGAACCTGCAAGAACCTTCAAACCCCGATTTAGAGGTCGTTTACTCAAAATTTCGATCTTAGTTAATTTCTCCAACTTAAGTCTTCTGAAATGAGAATTTTCTTTCTAATTGACTCCGAACTTCCCGAAATTCAACTCCGACCATGCCCACGAGTCATAATACCTGAAATGGAGCTGCTCATGATTTCAAACCGCTGAATGACGTGCTAGAGCTCAAAATGGTCATTCGGGTCATTACATTCTCCCCCAGTTAAATATAAGTTCGTCTTCGAACGTGCTAGGAACTGCTCTGGAGTAATCTGAAATCACTAATTAACACCTCGAGCACCTGCCCGTGCTACTACAACCCAGTTGAGCACATAGGCCTGATCAAACCTGAAGACATCCTCCTTTATCCATACAATGAGCTCAAAACCCAATTCCAATACCTGAAATTCTCGGCCAGGCCTAGTTCCAATATATAAACACCGTATCACCCACCACACGATATACCAGAACACGACTGCATACCTTTGCTGAATTAGAAAAATGCACCGCAAAATTCATCATCTAACCGCACTGACGTTCCCTGCACCTTAATAGCCAAAATTTTCACGAATCTGATGCTCCCGATGCATCTCATGACATACATATAGATCCTTCTATAACGCTTACGATACCATCACAACGTAGGATATGTATAGAAATTCACAACCAACTGTAGAGTCAACAAATCATTGAATATCTCCTCCTAACTAGAATCATCACCTCATTATGAACCAACTATTGGTATTTGTTATTTAATTTACACTTTACATAACCTTATCGCACTAATCCCTGATCCGATAATCTCGTCTCACCCAGTATGAACTGTTCAGACAACACATCATCCCATACATGACCAACAGTCACACACGATGCCACAATGCTCCCATAAGCAACAACTCGAACATGATACGTAAGAAATTACTCAGGAAGGGACTACTCAACTCACGCAGCTAATATGAACTTCCCTCAGAATACAAGAAGTAAAACACAAGAAAAAATAAATATAGGAACCTTACTCATCATCACACTGTTGCGGTGTGCAACCCGATCCAAATAACATAAAATTTACACAAGAAGATACATGGAGCTGAATCGCTCACTATTACAAATTACTGAATATCGGTCACAAGCACGTTAAGTGCATAATACCATCCTGGGGAGACTGATAAAGCCATATGCTACAAAACTTAAGTACAACTGAGGTGCGATACACACACACACACACATATATATATATATACACACACACACTCTAGATCTCAAGAGATCTCATGCTCATAACATCATCACTATGCTGAATCTTAACACATAGGAATTATCAAGCCATTTCACAACTCACACGACACAACCATAATATCACATGAGGTGAACGAAGACGGAACAAACTCTGATGTTCTAATACCTTTCCATGAAAAGCGCTATACCAAAAGGAACATATCTGAATCATACGGAGCCCATAATCATATTTAATTCCATGCACAAACATTGAGTCTACCTTGCTCGCACCAAACTAGGCTAATAGCTTTACCTGGGTCCATATTAACCCACTTCCTCTCATAATACGCAAGAACAACCATCATAGCCGGGAAAAACACCCCACAATGCACCACCAAATGAACCAAACACCTTCCATACATAAATTCTCAAATAAGCAATGTTACACTTCTTTATACTCAATCCAAATCTTCAACCCATTAAGTGACTACGTGTCACACTTATACCATCTTCCCGTGGTCACGCTCCCACGACCTTCCACATAAGGTAGAAAGTCTGCACATCCACCACTGGCCATACTAACACTGTAAAACAAATCAAGAACCCATAACTAGAATGCAAAGCCTCTTCCACCGAATATCGATCTTAGGTGACACTGAAGATGACACCAGCTCACTCTGAACTTTCAAATCCCTTTTTCTTTCTTCCTCATCCGAGATCATGAAATCCTTGTCAACACCGAACCGCAACCTCGATTCCTTACTTCCAATTATATACTGCTTATCGCACCTAACATGCCAATATGAGATAGCGCAAGAATTCCATCATAACTTCGGAACCACTAATAAGGTGAACACTTCATCATATAGAAACCTTTTACTTACCACAATTCAAGAGAACCACCACAACACACGAGTGAATTACCATAATCACAATACATGCAAATCCTTAAGTAGTAGTCTATACTACTATAACCCTTCCGGGATCCGCCTACACCTGACATGCCATAGCACTCAAATGCTCTCACATGAAGTCTATTACAACGGCCGACAAGCCCCGCACATACCGGCCCAAACCACATGCATAATTTAATTACACTGACAAAACTGATCACTGCCGTAAATGTGCCATTTCAACCATGGCTAATCAATATATCTTCTTTTAATCGTATTTAATTGCCTCAGGAATAATAGTAACTTCCTTCAACTTACAGCAAACTCAACCCTCACTCATCCCGAGTGACCTTGATTCACGAGATCATGCTGCCTAAATCCCGCAACCCTTCTCATACCCTCCTGATAATCTTTTTACAACTCAGAGTTTATTTTTCTCACTCCTCCAATACTATCTTGCATGCTGAAAATAACATAGAACACTCCAACCATTTTTCCTTTCTTTGAAATTACGCTGCAAAGGCTCAATCTTTGATCAAACGGCTTCCTGAAACCCTTAAACGCCGCATTCTTAACTTTTGAACTTATTAGGACGACTATTGAGAGTCAGCCACTATGACTGGCCCCGAATAAAATCAACTCCGAGGCTCTTCTAGCACATGAACATCCTCTCAATGAAGTACATGACTGAGTCACTACCCTTACAACTCGCCTATGCCTCAAGCATAAATTCTGAATCTTTCAAAGCCTAACCCTGGTCTGACAGGGCCAACTTTTGCACACATTTATCAAATCCCATGCACGATCAACATTTTACTCCTTTCCCCTTAGCTGGAATAACTTGCCAACACGCCGACAATCCGCAACCCTATGATAACACAATCCTACAAACCAACTGCAGGTGGTGGGACTCCCTCACTTAGTCCGAAGCTACTCCTTGCACCACTCTTGACCCTGTTGAGATCCTTTCTCCTTTTTTAACATGATTTTGCTTAACCAATCCGTCCAATTTGTCCGAATTCCCCTGTCAGCATTCCCCAAATACCCAAATTCTCTAGCACCATTCACACATTCTGCCTCCTACCGAACAACCACCAAACTCCCTTGCATAAACTTGCCAGCCATGCAACCGCTAACCTACTCACAGGAGATAACCCCCTGTGGAAATCACCAACTGACACCTTCCAATGACGCTGTGTTTCACACTCTCTACAACATCAATACCCTATCCTGCGCCCTTCTTCCTCTACCAACTTTACTAGTCCATCCGCTCCTCATGGACATCTATTAAATGTGTTACAACATCTTCAAATTCATCGCCACATTTCGTCCTTCTTCATTCCTAACAACTCCTCCTTGTTGTATCCAACCTTCCACCGAAATAACCCATATTTCAACTTAATCCCGTAGACCCAATCGCCATCCACTAAAACTCTCAAACTCCCCCTCAAGATAGGCAGTTGTCTTACCACTGAATTCCTGTGCTACGCTGCCACTCTCCTACTTGTTAATCTCATTTCTTTAGGCACTACCTGAACTCCTTTCCTTACGCGTGGCCTTTTAGAAATTTAGCTGCCGCCTGACACTTCTCACATGTCTTCCTTCGTCGAATGTTGTCCAATTCAATATCATTCTCTGTAGCTCTTACACTAGTAGATCACCTTGACTTCAAACTCTGCGAAGATCATCTTTCTTGAGCTGCCTTCTGTCGCGCCCCCCTTTTTCCTCGCACGGGGTCAGGTGCGGAGAGATCGGGTTTATGACATTCTGGACAACTCCTTAAAGGAAGAGGTTTAAGGAAGAGTCGCCACCTAACGATTTTGTGGTGCGTTAGGTCACCTAGAGTAGATAACTCATGAACTAGTTTGCATTACCAGAGATTGGGTAAGGGCTTGAAGTTATCCTAAGGGAAAGGTGTTGGGCACCCCTCAAGATCCACAACTGTGGATCCCAGCCAAGAAGTTTTGTGAATTTGGACGGTAAACAAATAACAAGTAAGGTTCATATAAGAGGGGATTTCAAACAAGTATAAAAATCTTTAAAGGTTTTTGGGAAGACATCAGAGTAAAACCATTTGAAAAGAATTGTCCTAGGTTTAAAGTAATACGGATCACATTAATGCAATACCCGATAATCACTCCTCGAGGAGGGGCTACACGTGGTATTAGCGCACCGGTCATCATATCTGTATTCTACCCTTCCTACTCCATAAAGGTTATTTAAAGAAGCGCGTGCTGGTCACGAAGGCTTATTGCGTGCTATTACCCATCCCGTTCTATAAGTCCCGGAGGGTTTTTAGGATTACTAAATCCTACAACGTGAGTACTAGGTTGAACCCCAAGGTTTAAAGGATAAAATTCTAAGCGACATATAAAACAATTAGGACTACAAATATGGGAACACATAAGGGCAGATAAGAGGCTCATAGATCCCTCCACAGGTAAACATATAAATAGCATGTCTCAAACACAACCAAGGTCTCAAAGGCAGGATTTAAAACAGGAGTTATAAGTTAGAAAACAGTAGGTTGCAGAAGTTTAACAAAGGACTGATACAACAGGGAATTTAAAAGGACCGAATAATTTTGAGAAGAGGAATTGATTGGAAATCCAGTAATTTAAAGACAGTAGCAGGATTTAACAGTGATGAAGTTTTCAGTAAGAAAATGGATGAATAACTTTTAGAAAACCAGTAATAAGAAGTAAAGCCAGATTTTAAATAAAGCAGAGTAATTTCAAAAAGGAGTGACTTACTTTGAAATCCAATAATTCAAAGATAAAGCAAGAACCAGTAGTTTAAAGGAGTTTTAGTAAAAGTAGAATGAGTGCACAATTTCAAGAACCAGTAATTTAAAAAATAGAGAAAGGGTTTAGGAAAAACATAATGATTTGCATGAACTTCAGGAAAGGAGAATCGTTTTGAAAATCCATCAGTTGGAGGAGTAAAAGTAGTGACAAACAACAAAGTTCTAAGGTTTTCAGAAGAGACTGATTAATTTTAAAGACCACTTTTAATACAGGCAAGACATAAAACCGTTGATTTTAGTTTTAAAAATTACTAGGCGTCAGGTTTGCCTAGGCGTACGTATATATGCTGATTATGCACACATTGATTACGAGGCATGATTTCTAAATGCAAATGCAGAAGCAGTATCATTGCGACATATTTTATTATAGTTATTAGCTGTGAACATGATTTCTAAAGTAAATAGGAGTATAGTAGAGATGCTGAAGTAAATAACCTAAACATGGTTTCTAATGCATGGTATGCATGTCCTAAGCATGATACTATTGCACACATAGGTAAAGTAAATCCTATGATCATGATTTCTACCCATAACTATATTAAACATGCATAGTCCCCTCCCATATTCACTATCCAGCCCCAAGCATTCGTTTACAGATTATTACAGGTCAAGAATAATGAATTACATTACTGAAAGGAAAATAAGAAGCTACTTCTATAGAGAGCCTTCAATCATGCTTATATCTCCCAACCTCAATCCTTTCGAGTTTCACAGCCTTACATGGTCTGGGTGCGGCAAAGATCCCTAGGGCCCTAATGGGTCCCTGGACAATACCAGCACCTAGACAAACTTGCCAATTAATCATGTGTAGTGTGGAATTACCAACCTCAGTGTATCAAAGTTTAGAGGGAACTCAAGAGGTTCCCTAAGCAATGCTCACACTGAGGGGATGGAACCTAAGTTTTCTAGGAATAGTGTGAAGTGCCAAGAGGTGAGTTTAAAAAGATAAGGAGTTCTGAAAGAGAGTTCATAAACCAAAGAGTTTGTTTGACAAAAAAAAGTTTTGTGAAAAGAGATGAGTAAGTAACAATCTCACACAGCATCAAAGACACACAAGAAAAACACACAGCATTACAACAGGTTCAGACATTGCAAGCAGTGGTAATGGGGGATGGGAACAGGTAGAACATTTAATGGTAAACAATCCAGTGAAAGATCTAGGAATGGTTTGGACATGATCAGAGATTGCTTACTCTGACATAGCCATAAACCAACCATAAAGGAGTCACATAGAGAGGGTCAAGGGATTGGGGTACAACACAATCATGAAAACAGCTAATAGATATGCCCAAAAACACACATGACAAGGGAGACAATAGCATGCTGAGTGTATTCTAATTACAGGTTTCGCAGAAGAACCATAAGTAAAAGCAGACTAAGAACAATAAGAACTGAAACAAGTAGAGAATCATGTTGTTGATGAAGCTTTAAATTTAAAAATAAGACATACCAGTGAAGAGGAAAGAAAGCAAAATGAGGGAGCAAGACAAGAGCACAATGGTAAGCCTTGGCTTATAGCCGGCTAACAGTAACCAAGAGCAAGGAAGAGTGGTAGAGCAGAGAACTTTTTGTAAGAAAGAGAGAGTTCTAACACAAGTCAGTGTGTGTCCATGTGTTTGTGAAAAGCTCGAACTTTTATAGTTGAAACACGAGTAGCCAAAATATGGTAAGAATCACAAAGGCATGGTAATAAAAGAAGTCAGAATCAATCAGTGTGAGAAATTAAGACACGGTTCCCTTAAGTCAAGGGATTTAAAAACTCAAATGGTAAAACACATAGCATATAAGGTAAATAAAAGTCAGTACAAGACTAAATAAGCAAAGAATCAAAGTAGCATGGTAATTAAGGAACTCGGAAGCAACTAACCAGGAAACCAAGACAATTGTTCCCTTAAGTTAAGGGATTTAAAAAAATTCACACGGTAAAACCTAGTAACATATAAAATCAGTACAGGACTAATAAGGAAGGATTCAAAGTTTATTAAGTATAGAGTAGTAAATTAGGACTAAATTCAAAAAACTTTAATTAAGGAAAGGATTCAGTAAATAGAATACCTCAACAAACAAGGGAAAGGAATCAATCAATTTAAACAGGCGATTCAATTAATTTTGAATAGAAATTGAGGGTTTAGAGGAAAGTATGTCAATCAAACCCCTAAGTAGGGAATCCAGAATCAATCAAAGAAGGAGTCACAATCATATAATTAGGTAGGAATGTCTAGACATAGTAAACTAGAGTGTCACACAAGTGCTAGTAGAAAGATGCAAATCTGAACAACCCAGATAGTCATAAGCATAAGTTAGGCTAAGAATACTCAGTAGAACACATTCAAAGCAATGTAATCACAGAAACTCAAGAAAAGAGAGATGAACGGTCATGCTAATACACAGAACCACATATAGAAGTCTAGGAAAATTTGTGTTTTTAACATAACCGAGATAAAAAGCTAGTAAGATCATAGAATCAGTCACGATATGCAAAGAACAGACTTAAATTCAAAGAGAAACTTAGTTTTAAACATGCATAAAAGGGTTTTGAGAAACCCTAGTTTTAAAAAAGAAGTAAAAACGTTTGAAAATTGAAGATTCTTAAATACTGAGTCGAGAATAACATAAATAAACAGGCTTGAATCGTTTAAAAATACCATGGATCTGAGAGGTGTAGGCAAAAAATTAGGGTTTCATAAGAGAACCAGAGAAAACTGAAGAACCTGCCATGAAACTCAAAGATCATGGTTGATATGGCGTGGTCTTGTCAAAACCCCACCGGAGAGGCCGGGAACAGCCCAAAGAAGGAGCCCAGGTGCAAGTTGGCGTGGCCCAGACCCTCGAGGGATTCAGAGAAGAAGTGAACCAGATAGAGGAGACCTCATGGAGGCTTGTAGTCGAAAGGATGGTGGTAGGAGATGGCCGGAGGAAGGCGGAGGTGCTTCATCAGGGACGAAGAGACAGAAGTCTCTAGAGAGACTAGAGAGGGAGATATGGGAGATAGAGATATGGGAGGGCTTTGGAAAATGAGGGGTCATGGAGGGGGGTAGTTGAATTAATTAAGGAAATATGGATCTGGACCGTTGATCTCATGTGATCAACGACTCAGAGCACGCATGGGATTAGGCCGGGTATAATTTGAAGACTGCTCTGGGGTGAATTGGGTTATGGGTCTGGGTTAATTGGGTTTAAAGAAATCAGGTGAGTTGTGTTAAAATGTAGCTAGATATTAAATAAATTGTGGCTAGACATTAAATACCCATAAAAATAGATAGATAATTAATAAGATAGCTAATAATTATATAAAAATAAAATTAAGTCCAAATAGGTAAAATTACAGTAATTACCTAATATTAAGTGTAAAAAAAGCATAAGTTTCGAATTAAAATAATACAAAATGTTCAATTGGGACCATAATTGTAAAATTACTGTAACTAATATTAAATGAGACCCAATTGGCTAATTTGTGAAATAATTGAATTCTAATGGACAAACAAATGATTAAAAATAGCATACTGAGCTAGGAAACATTTTAAAATTAATTATAACATAATTTATGGATAATTATTTAAATATGAAATATTAAATAAACATGAAGATAATTTAAAAATATAGAAAAATAGGGACACATACTCCTTATTACAAAGAGTGATTTTGAAAGCATATATGTAAATTTAAAAATAATTTGAGGAAAAATAGGGTATCAACACCTTCATTAGAAATAACTATTCAGTCCTGAACCACCACGCGCCGCGATCTCTAACAACCGTTTCTTCAATACTACTTCAAAAAACTCTGACCTAATGCAACCGACACCAACAGACTTAACACATTCCATTCGATCAATGACAACGATTTCACATCACAAGTGAATATCCCACCTTACTTGAAAACACCAAGTCTTACTGCTTTATCAATCCAAAACCTGACCATTTATAGTCCAAATTCCTTTTCTCTACCGGAACTAAAATGTTGAAATCTCGAAATAACGCCCTGAGAAGACCTCCCTTCAAGCCATTCATCACCCCAACATATGGGCAAGCATTCTATCATCATACTGACATCGCGCGATAACCAATCGTAAACATCATCACTACCCGAGCATAGCCTTAAGGCTCTCAGAAACACAGCTACTGAGCTGAAACAACACATTATCCTTCTGCAGGGCCATGATGCGAGACGAAATTGCATAGTTTAACATGTGATATACCTTACATTTTATGCGCATTAATGATAAAATTACACTTTTTATGTGCTTAATGGAGTTTATTTCATGTGTAGGTGAAGTGGAGATGGAAACGGAGCTAGAAGGATGCAAATACGTCGAAAAATACGCGAAAGGAGACACCCGGGCGATAGCCGGGCAACAGAACCAAACAAACTAACCCTACCTGGCGTTAGGGCTGAAACGCCAGCCCTACCCTGGCGTTAGACAAGTGTTAGGGCTGAAACGCCAGCCCTGGCCTGGCGTTAGTCAGGCCTTTGGGTCCAAACGCCAGTGTCCTCAGTTCGGCAAAAAATCGAGTTTTGACGGGTTTAAGTGTCTTCCAATTGAAATAGAAGTCTCCTACATGTTTAGGGTTTGTCCTAAACTTATAAAGAGACTCCTAAAACACAACTACAAGGAGAGATTCGAGATTAGAGTGGATACGGTTGGAAAAACATCAATTTGTACATATTTTCTTCATTACTTTGTAGTTTAATTATGCAAGTTATTT
>ML321164.1:0-21159 GCA_005239505.1 Nicotiana paniculata
TCTGGACTTCAAATCCTATATTACTTGTCGACCACGTACACTTGCGTGTGCATTGGGAAATAATTCAACAACCCCTATACTGAGATGAATCCTCATGACGACGAGGACACTGCCTCCACATATTCCCAAACTCCCCACACTCAAAACAACTCCCTGGTGCTGGTGACGGGGACTGAAAGGAACCCCTAGCACCGGGATAACTGGTAGAAGAACCTGGCATGGAGGAACCATGAGTTGATGGAGCAGGGGATGAACTCTGGGCTAGGAGGGAACTGAATGATGAGTGGACCTGATGAGATTTGTGAGAACCATGACCCGATGATGCACCCCAAAGAACTGGGCGAGCTGACTATGCATGCTTGAAAGGACTGCCTCTGTCGTGCAGGAACTGACCCCCATGAGGAGCACCACTGAATCCACCCAGACCATGAGGCCTCTTAGCCTCCCTCTCACTCTTATCCTGACCACGAACCATCTCAATATGTCGAGCAATGTCGACAACCTCATCCAAAGTGGCACCAGACACCCTCTCTCTGGTCATAATCAATCGAAACTGAAAGTCGAGGCCATCTATGAACCTCTTGATCCTCTCTCGGCCTGTTGGAACCAACCAGACCGTATGTCGATCCAACTTAGAATCGCATCTCATAATATGTAACAGACATATCTCCCTGTCGAAGCTACTCAAACTACCTGCGCATCTCCTCTCTGCGGGACTCGGGTACAAACTTCTCCAAAAAGAGAACGGAAAATTGCTGCCAAGTAAGGGGCACTGTGACAACCGGCCTACTCCTCTCGTAAGCCTCTCACCAACTAAATGCAGTCCCAGAGAACTGGAAAGTAGTAAATGAGACCCCACTGGTCTCCACAATACCCGTTGTCCGAAGAATCCTCTGACACTTATCCAAGAAACCCTGTGCATCCTTACCCTCAGCACCACTAAACGACGTAGGCTGGAGTCTCCCAAACCTCTCCAATCTGCGCTGCTCATCCTCTAGCATAACGGGAACTACATAGTCCTAAGCAGCTGCAACCGGCTGGGATGGAGGTGCCCCGATGTCTGAAGTCCCTGAACAACTTGCTCAGGTGTGCGAGCGGCGGGAGTCTGAGTACCTCCCACGGCCTGAGAAGTGGCTGCGGCCGTAGTAACTGCATACTGATAAGATCTGGTCTAGGGCCTCTTGAAGGCTAGGAATCACAATGGGCACAGAGGGTGCCTGAGCTGGTCCCGCTGGAGTATCTGCGGTTGGGACCTGATCTGGAGCAACTGGAGGGTCTACAGGTACTGCCCTAGCTGCTGCACCCCTACCCCTACCACGGCCTCGACCGCGGCCTCTGCCTCTCGCGGGCCTGACTGGTGGTACTGGTGGCTGGTCACCCTGTCCGGTAGTGCGGTTCCTCACCATATGTGAGAGAATGAAACAATAGAAGTTTAGTTTCCAGAAGCAATAGATTCGCACGACAAGAATTCAAGAATGTGATATTTTTCGTAAGGGTTATGTAGCCTCTCGAAGATAAGTATGGACGTCTCCGCACCGATCCGCAAGACTTTACTACACCTGCTCATGACTTGTAATACCTATGTAACCTAGGCTGTGATACCAACTTGTCACGACCCAAACTACCATGTCGTGATGGTGCCTATCGTGGTAATAGGCCATCCGACTCATTACCAAAAAAAATGTGATATTTCATTTTAAAAAAATAATTTTCAAGCTATTTAACAATAAATATTTCATAAGAAATTCAAATCAACAAAAATACAGAAATAAAGGCCTGACATCGGGTGTCACTAGTCATGAGCATCTACAATATCTATCTAATAATACTAAGACCAATACAGTCTAGAAAGCAACTAAAACATATATAGGAAGATATGAGGGAGAAGAGAAAGGTTGCGATTGCCATGCAGCTACCTTGCTATTTCCAATGGATCCACGATGGATGAAATCAACACTCGCTAGCACGTCCGGTAACACCTAGATCTGCAACAAGGTGCAGGGAGTAACATAAGTACGCCAACTCAGTAAGTAACAACCATAAAATAAAGGCTGAGCAAGAGTGACGAGCAGTAAAACACATAATGTCCTCATCATGAAATCTCAGTAAAGTACAACATGCTTTCAAATCAGTATTTGAGTCAAATCATCTCGTTTAAAAATAAAGTTTTGGTGATAAATCATTTAAAGACATTTTTAAACAGAGGCTCAATGCAAAATAGAGTGAAAATGATGAAATCATAAACAGTCACTCGGGCAAAACATCACTCATATACAGCCCCTCGAGCATGCCTCACAGTCACTCGTAAACAACCCCTCTGGCATACCTCACAATCACCCATATCTCCCAGTCACTCAACACTTGACACTCACACTCACTGGGGGTGTGTACAGACTCCGGAGGGGCTCCTTCAATCCAAGCGCTATATCAAGCAAAATCATGGCATAAATACCTCAGGCCCTCGGCCTATATCAAACATGCTGCGACGTGCATCCTGATCCCATAAATATCCTCACAAAATCAGGCCCTCGGCCTCACTCAGTCATAAACCTCAAGGGCCACTCGGGCATTTCAGTAAAAGCAGGGAGCTCAGCCCAAAACAACATTTATATGCATCAAAACTGAGTTATGCAGTAAACAGGTATAACCATGACTGTGTATAGATTTTTTAATCGAAAACAGTGAGAAGATAGTAAGAAAACGCCCCTAAGCGTCCAAACAGTACTGGCACAAGGCCTAAACATGGCATTCAACCCAATTTGCAGAAACTCTTTCTAAAACACATAGATATTATACGGTTTCAACAAAATAAGCAACACTACAGTTGCTATGGGACGGACCAAGTCACAATCCCCAACGGTGCACGCCCACACGCCCGTCACCTAACATGTCGTCACCCCAAAATAGTAAAATGATACGAAATCCGGGGTTTCACACCCTCAGGACTAGATTAGAATCATTACTTACCTCAAACAGGTCAAATCTCTAACCCACGATGCTCTTGCCTCTTGACTCGGCTTCCAAATGCTCCGAATCTATTCAAAATCAGTATATTACCATCAATATACGCTAATGGAATTAATTCTACAAGAAAACTATCAAATTAGCCAAAAACCCTGAATTCGACTCAAACCCTACCTCTGGGCCCGCGTCTCGAAATCTGACAAAATTTACAAAACTAAAAAGCTCATTCACTCACGAGTCCAACCATACCAAATTTATCAAAATCCGACCTCATTTCGCCCCTCAAATCCTCAAATTAAGATCTCCGATTCCCAAGACCTAACCCCTTTATTTTCACCCCTAATCTTCACTAATTACATGATTAAACAACTGAAAATTACCAAATCACGAGTATTAGGGATCAAGTACTTACCTCAATAAGAACCCCCTTGAATCCCTCTTCAAATCACTCCCAAAAGCTTCAAATCCGAATAGAAATGGTGAAGAATGCACTTAAATTCGCAAAGTGTGCAATATATACCTTCTGCCAGGCTTTTCGAACCTGCGGCCTTTTTCTCGCACCCGCGCAGCCGCACCTGTGGTCCAAGCATCCGTACCTATGCAAGTCACTTAACCACCCAGACTCCGCACCTGTCGGCTCACATGTGCGTCTAAGCTTGCGCACCTGCGCTCCTTCCTCAGGTTCCGAAATCCCGCATCTGCGATCACCTTTCGCGCCTGCGACCCTTGCACATGCGGCTCCTCTTCCGCAGGTGCGGAAACACCAAAAAAGCTCACCCCAACAGCTATTTCAGCAGTTCACAACACCAAAACCAATCCGCTAACCATCCGAAACACACCTGAGACCCTCGGGACCTCAACCAATAATATCAACGAGTCACATATCAATATACGAATTAAGTAGAGCCTTCAGAACACTCAAAATGACATCAAAACACCAAATCAACCTCGGATTCAAGCCTAAGAACTTCTAACATTCAAATTTCCGCAAACGACGCCGAAACCTACCAAACCTCATCCGAATAACCTCAAATATTGCACAGACGTCGCAAATGACAATATGAACCAACTCCAACTCCCGCAATTCCATTACGACTCCGATATCAACTTTTTCCACTGCCGACCGGAAATTGCCAAATTTCCAATTTCGCCAATTCAAGCCTAATTCAACCACGACCTCCAAATTACATTCCGGACACACTCCTAAGTCCAAAATCAACTAACGGAGCTAAACAAACCATAAAAATCAATATCTGATATCGTTTACTCGTAAGTCAACATCGGATTGACTTTTCCAACTTAAACTTCTAAATAGGAGACTAAGTGTCTCATTTCACTCCAAAGCCACTCCGGACCCGAACCAACCAACCCGATACCATACAATATAGCTGAATAACACATAAGGAAGCAGAAATGGGAGGAACGGGGCCATAACTCTCGGAATGAACGGTCGGCTCGTTATATCATCCCCCTCTTAGACAAACGTTCGTCCACGAACGAGTCTAGAAACATGCCTGGAGTCTCAAAAAGGTGTGGATATCTGCTCCGCATCTCCCTCTTGGTCTCCCAGGTGGCTTCCTCCACAGGCTGCCCTCTCCACTGCACCTTCACAGAAGTTATGCCCCTTTGACCTTAACTTTCGAATATGCCAATCCAAAATAACGACTGGCTCCACGTCATAAGTCATATCACCCTCCAACTGAACCATGTTGAAGTCCAAAACATGGGACGGATTGCCAAAATACTTCCGAAGCATGGCAACATGAAACATCGGATGCACACTCGACAAACTAGGTGGCAAGGCAAGCTTATAAGACACCTCCCCTATCCTCTGAAGCACCTCAAAAGGCCCAATAAACCGGGGGCTCAACCTGCCCCTCTTCCCAAACCTCATAACACCCTTCATGGGTGATACTTTCAGCAAGACCTTCTCCCCAACCATAAATGACACATCACAGACCTTCATGTCCGCATAGCTCTTCTGCCTAGACTGCGCCGTGTGAAGCCGCTCCTGAAACAATTTCAACTAATCTAAAGCATCCTGAACCAAGTCTATACCCAAGATCCTAGCCTCACCTGGATCAAACCATCCGACCGGAGATCTACACCTCCCATATAAAGCCTCGTATGGATCCATCTGAATACTCGACTGATAACTGTTGTTACATGCAAACTTCGCGAGCGCTAGAAACTGGTCCCATGAACCCCCAAAGTCAATAACACAAGAGCGCAACATGTCCTATAATATCTGAATAGTGCGCTCGGGTTTCCCGTCCGTCTGAGGGTGAAAATCTATGCTCAACTCAACCTAAGTACCCAACTCTCACTGCATGGCCCTCCAAAACTGCGATGTGAACTGAGTACCTCTTTCAGAAATGATGGAAACTGGGACACCATGAAGATGAAAAATCTTTCGAATATAAATCTCAGCTAACCGCTCTAAAGTGTAAGTAGTACCAACATGAATGAAGTGCGCGGACTTGGTCCGTCGATCCACAATAACCCAAATAGCATCGAATTTCCTCGAAGTCCGCGGGAGCCCAACTACAAAGTCCATGGTGATGCGCTCCCACTTCCACTCTGAAATATCTAACCTCTGAATCAAGACACCTCGTCTATGATGCTCATAATTAACCTACTGATAGTTGAGACAGCAAGCTACAAACCCAACTATATCCTTTTTCATCCGCCTCCACCAATAGTGCTGCCTCAAATCCTGATACATCAATGCGGCACCCGGATGGATTGAATACCACAAGTTGTGGGCCTCCTCAAGAATCAACTCTCGAAGACCATCTACATTAGGAACACATATCCGTCCATGCATCCTCATCACACCATCATCACCAATAGTCACATCCCTAGCATCACCTCGCCGGAACCTGTCCTGAAGAACGAGCAAGTGGGGGTCATCACACTGGCGCTTCCTTATACGGTCATAAAGAGAAAACCTGGAGACCACGCAAGCGAATAACCGACTAGGCTCCGAACTATCCAATCTCGCAAGTTGGCCCACTAAGGCCTGAACATCCAATACTAACGGTCTCTCTGGTGCTGGAAGATATGCTAAACATCCCAAACTTTCTGCCCAGCGACTCAAAGCATCAGCCACCACATTGGCCATCCCTGGATGGTATAAAATAGTGATATCATAGTCTTTAAGAAGCTCCAACCTTCTCCCCTGACGCAAATTAAGATCTGTCTTCTTAAACAAATGTTGCAGACTCCGATGATCAGTATAAATCTCACAAGAACCCCATACAAATAATGACGCCAAATCTTCAAGGCTTGAACAATGGATGCTAACTCAAGAATTCTTCTCATGGGTCTTCAACTGGCGCTAGGGGTAGGAAATCACCCTACCCTCTTGCATCAATACACAACCAATGCCTATCCTCGAGGCATCACAATACACGGTATAAAAACCTAAAGCTGATGGCAGAACTAACACTGGAGTTGTGGTCAAAGAAGTCTTGAGCTTCTGAAAGCTCTCCTCATACTCATCCCACCACCTGAATGGAGCTCCCTTTTAGGTCAATTTGTTCAAGGGCAAAGCAATAAATGAAAATCCCTCCATAAAGAGACGGTAATAACCCGCCAAACCAAGAAAGCTCCTAATCTCCGTAGTCGAGGACGGTCGAGGCCAACTCTGCACCATTTCTATCCTCTTCGGATCCACTTGAACACCCTCACTGGACACCACGTGTCCCAAGTATGCCACTGAAATGAGCAAAAATTCACACTTGGAGAACTTTGCATAAAGCTTCTCCTCCTTCAATCTCTTTAGTACAATCCTCAAATGCTGAGCATGCTCCTCCTCGCTACGAGATTACACCAGGATATCATCAATGAATACAATAATGAAGGAGTCCAAATATGGCTGGAATACACTTTTCATCAAATGCATGAACGCTGCTGAGGCATTGGTCAGCCCAAAGACATCACCAAGAGCTCATAATGGCCATAACATGTCCTAAAGCTGTCTTAAAAATATCCGAATCCCAAATCTTCAGCTGATGATACCCGGACCTCAAATCAATCTTGGAGAACACCCTCGCTCCCTGAAGCTGGTTAAATAAATTATCAATATGAGGTAAATGATACTTGTTCTTGACTGTGACCTTGTTCAACTGCCTGTAATCAATACACATTCTCATGGAACCATTCTTATTCTTCACAAATAGAATCGGTGCGCCCCAAGGTGACACACTAGGCCGAATGAACCCCTTATCTAGGAGTTCCTGAAGTTGTTCTTTCAATTCCTTCTACTCCGCTGGTGCCATACGATATGGTGGAATAGAAATGATTTGAGTGCCCGGCACCAAATCAATACCAAAGTCTATATCCCTGTCAGGCGGCATGCCCGGCAGGTCTGCAGGAAACACATCCAAAAAATCACGGACCACTGGAACAAAATCAATAGTAGGTACAACTACCTATAGAGACTCACCACATAATAGGTACCCAAAGAACTGATCATATCCATTACCGTGTTTAACCAAGCTATACCAAGTTGTCCTATTTCTGCGAGTTCCCTTCAAATTGCCTTTAATTGATACCTCCCCTTTCTATAACACCACGATCCTTAACCTAAACTCACCCCACGAACTCTAGCATAAAACCACACCTCCCCAAGGCCCATAAGCTGCGAAATTCTCTCTCAAGCACCCCCAAAAGCACCACAACCAAGATACCCACTCTGAAGAGACCTTCTGCGAACCCAAAAATATTTCTTTCACCTCCTTGATACTGAAGTGTATAACCCACAAGGTTATAGAAATGCCACAAGTTTCGATACCATCCAATGTAAATCTCAGTTTCTAGCCATATACAAATCCTGAAAATTCCTAATTGGTGCATGTAAATCTTGAATCCGTTAGAACCATTCTCGAGAATCATACACTCTACTCAGATCTCAATTGCACTGCCCAAATGAGTCGAATGACATGTGCCCCATTAGCACGACAACACCCAAAGAAGTAACCACACCTTAACTCAACCAAGCAAATTCCTACTCCATGCACACTGCATCCTTCACGAATAACCACTTAATCATTTCATGATTCCCATATACCCATAGAGTTAATACAACCCGTATCTAGAAATTCCCTTACTCGAGTCATCCTTAATCTCAACCTCTGCAAGTGAAATTGATTCACCGGTATACGTCAAACCAAAACCAATACAACACATAACCGTACAATCAACTCGTTGATAGCAAACTCCCCCACTTGGCTCAAAGTCATTGAATAAAATATCTGATAAATTACAATAACCCTACCCCATTACTGCCATAATACCACAATGAGATTCAACTAGATCCTTCATAAGCTCATCTAACACAACCCATCTAACACCTCAAATCATCTGCAAACCTCGCATTCATCATCATGGCGGCCCGGTCTACTATTACAACCAATTCAAACTCAAATCGCACAAATATAACCTAATGGTAGATAAGAAATCCTCCACTCAACACTATAAAAATCACACATCCGTAGATTATCTCGCAGGTTGTAACCTACCTGCTTAGCCACAAACCGACACTTATTTATATCCTTTCACAGTCACAACTAGTATGCAATCACTTAATATTCCTGAGTCTGAACTAACCAACAACGCATGAGAACCTAATTCATTCCACAGTTAAACAACATAAAAGACCCTCCAATGCACTCATAACTCGAGATTATACGCCAAAGCAAGACAAAATCAAATACCTAATAGTCCTTTCTACATCTCAAGCAAACTCTTCTCATCACATTCAAACCAAATGAACACATCTCGCAATCACATCATACTCATCATGTGGACATCGAGTCACGAATTCCAATCATAGGGACACTACCAGACGTATAAGTCCAAAAGCACATGCTCACACAACCTAAATCTCCGTGCTCAAGCCACAACCAAAATCCGGCCTCAAGTCCTCCAGACCGGCCCATCATTAGCATAATGAAATCATATTTCACATCTCGCATTGCATCCATGGGATCACAAGCCATCGATGCACAACTGATACCAAGTGCTCACATGCGCATACGAATGCGTGGAAGGAATTCAAAGAGTTACACTTCAAATGCACGAAAATTAGTTTATCAAAATTATTCGCCAAAGTTAAGATGTAAAATTAATATTATACAGATATTACATAAACATAATTAGGTATATATAAAGAGATAAATTAAAGAGTTAAATAATAAAAATATTATTAAAGTAAGGATGAATAGTAATGAAGGAGATAAATATTGTCACTCTAAATTTGAAATAATACTATTCATCCCTAATTTTGGGGGCAAAAATGGGGGAGCATTGGAGCCACATGTTGGCAAAAAGGGGCTGCATTATTGAGAGGGTTGGAGATGCCCTAGTATCTTGTACGCACGTACATAGTAGGAGACTTCTATGCAAAATATGTACAAAACAAGTTAATTAGCTTGCACTTCGCGTCAAATATTTCCGCATGTAAATTAGCCGATATAAAAGATAAAATTATATAACAAAAAATTAAAAAAAAAAATTAATTAATTAAAAAAAATTAATAATAATAAAATAAATATAGTGTGTATGTGTGTGGGGGGGGGGGGGGGGGGGGGGGGNTTGATAGTTAATTTTCATAAATAATAATAATAACACAAATATTAGTGTTTCTATTACATTAGTGAGAGACTTTTGATCTTACAAAAGTCCTCTCCCTTTCCTTTCCTACAATTATATTATCTTCTTTCTCAAATCTTCTACAAATTTGTTTTTTTTTGTTTTTTTGTTTTTTTTTTTTTGACTGAAGGAATATGTAAGGACATCTCAATTCAAACATGAAACAACTCATTTAAATTAAGGAAAGAAAAATACGTATATTCTTGTAGTCGATATGTAAAATAAAGGTATTGATATTAACCCCTATTTCATGCTTATTCACACCGTAGATTTTTATTGTTTGCGGATTGTTACAACTGTTCAACTATACTGAACATAGTGCCGTCCTCTATAAGTGTTACAACCATCACAAATTTAAAAGGATGAGTTGTTTACGAATACTAGTCTTAGGGTACGCGCTTTGCGCGTGTACCTATACTAATGAATACACAAATTTTAAAAATTACATACATATTATTAGATAGTTTGTTTGAGTTATTCCCAGTTAGTTAGTTTACAACTTGTTTGGATGACCTTTACATATCGTTTCATAATATATTGTATGGTATTTATTGTACTGTATTGTATTGTATCGTTTGATGAATAAAATATTTGGATAGATTGAGTCGTTTGCCGTCGTATGATATCACACTCCAGTGATAAGAATAAACTTGCAATATTATATAAAAAGTTTTTGATACGGTATATAAAAAGATAAGGTTAATGATAAGATAAAATTATTTAATAATAATGAAGGGTCAGATTGAAAGAAAAAGACAAGGTAACGGCACAACCACACCAATAGGTCGTTACATAAAGTGGCACATTTCGTTGTTACGTAATGAATTTAGCGATATGATACAATAAAATTTCAGAACAATCAAAACAAATATCTTATTTAAAGTAACAATACGATACAATACAATAGGTAACAAATGAAGGAATTTTATTTAGACGCCTTATTGTTAATTTTTCCGGACTTATGTCAGAAACTTATAAATATTGTTAATATTTACAATTCTTTAAAGATTTATCAAATAACACAAACTAAAATAAATCTTTTTGTCTTTTAAAAATTTGCGAGTGAAAAAAGATGGCATTATACCTTCTAAAATAGTGACAATGTAAAGTCTAAAGAATGACTAATATTTTATAAGAAAAAACTTAGTATAAAAATTATAGCGAGACATTTTCAATTGTTGGACTGGATGCGAGAAACAAAACAAATGTCAACTCATTTATAATCTAGTTGCCTTCTACAATTTTACCTTATTGCTTCAAATTTATAATTTTACCGATTTGAATCTTCATTTTTACTATAATTAATTTTGCTATATTTTATGATTTCTTTCACTGTCGATACTCCTCTTACAAAAATAAAATTTATGTATTTTAAGTGTTTTTCCAATTTAACAAATAATTTTCTTGTATGATAAATTTGCTAAAATAATTGAATTTGTTTCCTTTGCTAATTAGTTAATTCAAAGGCTTAATTGTTTGTTCTCAACATTAAAAGAAATAACATAAATTTTATTATTTCAAATTATAAATATTTGCTCATTCTAATTTTAAATATTTGAGAATAACTATAATTTTTCCAATAAGAATTCGATTTTCAAATAGTAAGAAAAATCATATGTCTTGAATCTCTATATTTTCAGAATTCATTGCGTGTTTGACTCATAAAGAATTTTGCTAACTCACGTTTGCATTATAATGAATCTTATAGGAATAATTCAATATAACTCTAATATTAATGGGCTTTAAATAAGAAAAAATTTAATAATAAAATTTAGTTGATTTTAAAGTCCAAAAATTTTTAAAAAAAATTAAATAATTATTTTGTTTATTATAGGTGTCACGACCCAAACCGATGGGCCGCGACGACCACCCGATACCTTACTCAACCGAGTACCAATATAACGTATCTTTTCGCATCATACTATCATAGATAACTAAGCCGAAGAGACTGCCATGAAATAGGTCGAATACAGCATGTAATACCAACTTATACATAAAACATATGGGTCTCTAAGACCAAAATAACCACCCGTACACTGAACATAGGCCGACAAGGCCATACAATCTTTTACGTACATGACATCTGTCTACAAGCTTCTAAGGATACATAATACACATCTAAATCATACTGAACAAACAAGCAACTCCGGAGCAAATGGAGTGCACCAGCATCTTCCGCTGAGCTGATCATCTACTTGGAGGACTCTCGACCTGTCTATCGAGATCTTCGGGCATGAAACGCAGCATCCCCAGGCAAAAAGGGACGTCACTGCAAATAATGTATTGAGTATGTAAGGAATGAAAATCAGTAAATAATAGACATGAGAGAAACATGGAGTAAAAGACTCGACATGTAAGTCTGATTGCCACCTACACATATCCATTTATACTACTCGCAACCTCCTTTCAACTTGCTTGCACCATAGATTTCCTTACGTTATTTCTGGAACATCGAGCAAGACATCACATTGTCTCAAAATCTTCTTTACTCTTTTAATTTACACCTCTCGATACCTAGAACCCATAGGCTGGAAAATATGCCACTAATGACGCCGCTATCATTCTTGGATACTGAATCCCAGTACTTCTAGCCTTTTATCCGAAGTATGGACAATTCACAACCTTCTGCATTTGAGTAACTCGTACGTTGTTCACCTTTACCTTACTTGCCTTAAAAATCTTACATCACATCTTCTATCTCTTTCATGACCTCCCTTCCTCATAGGTATGATTCACATCCACAACTTGAAGCTCTATTATAATATTCGCACCTCCTTACACAATCCGGTGAGAGCTTTATACTGACTTCTTATGAGGTTGGTACCCTTCTAATTGGCTTTATTGTGGGGTCATTATAGAATATGGTTGTTGTACTCTCTTGTAACTCTAATATTAAGAGTAATTCTTCAATGTTTTTAATACGATTTATATAATTGTCTAGGGCAAATAATCAGACTCATGATTCACTAGATATACAGCTAAAAGCTCAAAAAGTTGGCCTCCATTTGGAATTGTTTTACTTGCTAATTACGTTTAAGTAAATTTAGTCAAATTTTTTTTAAATATTACTATATGGAGACTGACTGTATATTTTATTTTATTTATTTACACTCTATTTGGATCATTTTTCCCCATCATTTTATAAATATATTGTATTGTACTGTGTTGTATTGTATCGTATCATTTAATGTATACAATATTTGGATAGATTGTATTGTTTGTTGTGGTTAAGTAACATTTTGATATTTGGTTTGATTGTATCGTACTGTATACTTCACGGACCTTTTGATGTCCTTCTATGCCTATAATTATCCGTAGTTACTTACTTCCATCCCCTTGTGTTTGTAGGGTTGCTTCTGAACTTGATATTTTGACTGACTTCCCAGTGGAACTCTCTTTTATCTTCCTAACACTCATATGGTACCTTTAACTACCCCAACTTCTATCTAAATATTTCTCAATGATCACCATGTCATAACTATGAGGCTGAATTCAGTATATTGGGTTTTACTATGTTTATCTTACACAATCTGTTGACTCCCTGTAACCTCCTGTTTAGCCATAACTAGGCTCTTCCTGATCAATTACTAACTACTCTTTGGCCCATTCTCATCTCAATATTCCACGTAATATTTCTTAGGTTATTTCCTTTGTCTTAACTTACGTCTCGCACTGGATCCTTATTTATTAATAACAGCTCGGGCAGGAACCCTTACTTCCTCTCCTTGACGTTGTGCTTGCACAATATTCTGGAATCATAACATATCTGTATGATTTGGACAAGTTCCATCTCATTCCTTTTTCATTTTTATCGCATTCTTCCTTTATCATTCCATAGTCACTAGAACCCCTTAATGCCACATCATTCCATATTCTCCTTTTTAGGGGAGTACTAAGGTTTAGAGCTATGACGATCTACCTATAGACGTTTCACCTTTTCATCTTTAGCGTGATTTCACATCATCGATGGCCCTTACATGCCTTGCGGTAATCCTTCTGTACCAAGTATAACAAAATTCCTTACTCGCGAGGGTGACACTTAGTATAACTGGAACATACAGTCCCTTAAGCTTAACCATTGCTTGCTTTAGGGAAGTGTCTTCCTGAATGACCATTCTTTAAATTTCTCATAATCTTCTTCTGTTATCTGTTCTATTACCTCTTGAACGAAATTCGAAATTCTCACGATGTCGACCATTATCAAATCACTCAATCTCTAATTCTTGTTTAATTTATCTGGTTCATCAATCCATATTGATTTCTATTACTCTGGGTCTAACTTTTTCCTCTGGTAATCGCGTTGGGGTTACAAACTTATTTCTCGAAATGAGGATGTGACTTTATGGCCTGTACTCTTTTGTTGTCTCAAGGCCTGTCACCTCTCGTCTTTTCTTTTATTTGACTATAGATTCTGTAATATTATCATTTTTTTGATCTACCGTTGCCATCCATGTACCACATTTTACTCATACTTCTTCATTAACTCTCTTCCTATTTTCCTGCTAACATTTCTGTGTATCACTTTATTCTAAAAACTTGAACAAAACATTCTTTTGCTTTTATCCCCTCTTGCTCTATCCATTGGCTCCTCGAATTTCCTAACATGCTCTTTCTACCAGGTATGGGAGCCACACTAAGGTAATATTTATCCCTTCTAGGCTTCCAGTGCTTACCTTTGTAGTACTTATATCTAGCTGTATTATTTTAGGGTGCACCATCGAGGTGTCTCACAAGGAGATCTATTACCACGTTTGCACTATCCTTTGGAAATATCAACTAACACAAATAATCCATCGACCATTTTGGGTCACTCTAACCCCAGTGGGGTCCTGATATCCATCCTTCTCTTATACTACTTCTGTTAGCCCTCATAAGGCATAAATGAGATGGGTGTGGCCAACTGTACATACCTTTGTTATTGTTGAAGGTAACTCAAAATGCTTATATCTCTCTTCCTGAGTGGTAAGTACTGATAATATTCACTAGTTGAGTACCCTGTACCCTTCTTCATCTTGCTTCTTTTACTTCTTGAAACTTGTATTTGTCTCCTGAATCTCTCATTGTCTTTCACCATAAAGGTGTATAAATATTCTTGCCTTAAGGTTCCTTATCAAGAGGCTTACACGTCTTAGTATACACATGATCTTCTTAATACCTCATATTTAACCATCATTAACATGGTGCAAAAATTGAGTTCCACTGACTCAACTCTTCCACATCTATATCTATTACCAACCGTCTTTCTAAATGTAGGCATCGCTTCATTACGAATAAGATAGAGTTTAGGAAATTGAGTCCTTACAATTGAGCTCTACCACACGATCTAGAGTAAGAAGAAAGAGTGACAATCCTAAATGTCACGTAGCCTCCTGCTTATAAGTGTGGTGCACAACACACCCATAAACAAGACTCTACTAGACACGACTTGTAGACTCCCTAGGACAAACCTGCCTCTGATACCACTTTTGTCACGACTCAAATCGATGGGCCGCGACGGGCACCCGGTTGCTTACTCAACCGAGTACCAATATAACATATCTTTTCGTATCATACTATCACAGATAAATAAGCCGGAGAGGCTGTTGTGAAATATGTAGAATACAACATGTAATACCAACTTATACATAAGACATATGGGTCTCTAAGACCAAAATAACCACTTGTACACTGAACATAGGCCGACAAATCCATACAATCTTTTACGTACATGACATATGTCTACAAGTCTCTAAGGATATATAATTGTCATAAAGGCCGGGACAGAGCCCCACCATACCAAACAATACATATCTAAATCATACTGACCAAACAAGCAACTCCAGAGCATATGGAGTGCACCAACATCTTTCGCTGAGCTGGAGGACTCTCGACCTGTCTATCAGGACCTGCGGGCATGAAACACAGCATCCCCAGAAAAAAAGGGACGTCAGTACAAATAATATACAGAGTGTGTAAGGAATGAAAATCAGTAAATAATACAAATGAGAGAAACATGGAGTAAAAGACTCGACAAGTAAGTCTGGATAGCTCTGTGAATCCTTTAATATTTAAAATGTCATGCATATGCGTCTAAATATTGTACCTTGTATGGTATATGTGTTCATAACATCATCAAGCCTCTGAGGTCATCCCATCATATCATCTCGGCTATTGTGAGCAAATCATCAACGTATACTAGCTGATCAGGTGGTGATGCATATATAACGCCGTAACCTTTTTCCATATACCATGTACATATATTATAATATACGCGTATATAAATGCCATCTGGTCATGGGTCAATGTAAGTGAATGCAATGCATGAGAAGTACGTCAATAAAATCTTTCGGAGTGTCATAAGACCATTATGCCTTTGATTAATATCTCGAAATAAACTTTATTAACTTACGTATTTTCTGAGACCCATGAACAGATGATAAAATAATATGACACATGGGGAATCAAGAACATAAACAACTCTAATATTTCTATGAATAGAGTCATGTATGGAAATTGTAAATTTGCTCGTTTCATTTGTGTCGTATGGATCATGCCAAACGAAATAAGAGATAACCTTAACATACCTGAGCCAATTTTCTTGACAATTCCTCTAACATACTTCAATTGCACCAAAACACGTAACAGCGGAATCGAAATAGGGAACGACCAAATTTAATCACAACAATAGCGAAATCCAGATACCTACCAAGTGCTCCATCGTTTGTAATTTGATACTATAGCAGGGAGATGTTATGATTTTCGTTAAATATTTTCCAACGCGAGTCTCTAATCGAAAGAACAATACTTGAATCTTTGGAAAGTCTAAGAGACCAAATAAATCAAAATGGTCACAAACCTTTAAGTGTGTTTGAATGGGTGTGGGCCCACTAAGTGGTGACTAAGCCACTTTAATCCTCCACAATATGACATATGTGCAAGACTTTGAAGAGTCATTTTAATTATTTGGAGGAGGGGGGAAGGGGCTTCCACATTTTTGGCCTTTTTGGCCTTATCCCAAGGTCTTAATTACCCAACTAATGTCCTATTTAACTAATTAATCCCCCATTAACCAATAATTAATCAATTATCCATATAATTAAGAATTATCTCAACTTACTTAAAATATTATTCATTTTTAATACAATTTACGTATCCTACTACCGTGGTCGTGGGTACCTTGTATTGCATTAGTCTATAAATGCCGAGTATTGAAGCTTGGACTGTATTTTTATCCAAATCAACAACCTTCATTGAAACTTATTTTCTTTGTTCGTTTACCCTTTATCCTTTACGACACTTATTTATTGCCTGTTATAAATAGAATAAATGCGTGTAACCTCAAGATAATCTTATTCCCGAGCTTACGTCGATTAACTTACGACGAAACCGTATCGTACGAAAATACGGAATGTAACATCTCATTTTCGAGCTTATATCAATTTACTTATGCGTACTTCCATGTACGAAAATATGGGTGTAACAATAGAATCTATTTTTAAAGGGAAAAATAGGTGTATGATATTTTGCTAAGGACTTTATGTTTTTAATATAGCATAATAGATAGATAGATAGATAGATAGATAGATAGATAGAGATTTTAATGCTCTGATGAAATGTACAATTGCTCAAACTATGATATTTTAGGACGATTCTAATTAGATCTGTCAAAACGTTAACGTAATATTTTAATAAACGGAGAGAGAAGAAACAAAAATTCAAAAAGAACAATTTGTTAAAAAGCTTATTTTGCCTGTTTTTGGCTTTTGCTTACAAAATTAGCCGATAAGTCTAACAGAAATAGATTAAAAAGGTGTAGAACTTATATATAATTTGGATTTGGCCCAAGATAAAATTTTAGTATATATAACTATTTAAGTTCAAGCATAATTTATATTATTTATAAAAAAATAAAAAGGGTAAAGAATTGAAAATAAATATGCCCGACGGGGATTTGGACAAAGATAGAATTTTATTATATTTGATTATCAAAGTGTGAGACTAAATATGTAAATTATTTTTTGTCAAAATAAAAAGGCCAAAGAGTTGTACAAAAATAGCCTAACGGTTCCTAACATGGTTAATAAAAACTTTGAAACATAGGAGGATTTAAGGCTTCATTTGTTTTTTTAAGATTAAGACGTCTGAATCTGAATAAACATCTGAATATCAAAATGCGTATTAAGATTAAGAAATATGAACCTGAATACACATTTGAATATTAAGATGTGTATTAAGATCTGAATACTAAAAGATTAAGACTGTTTGATTTTTAACATCTGAATGTATAAAACTTATCTTTATTTAAAAATTAATCAACATAAATTCAAATGAAATACTAATTAATCTATTATTTTATTAATAAAGTATATGGTTATTTAAAATATGGTAGTTGATGGCGGTGACGGTTAACGATGGTGATTGTGAATGCCGACTAAAGGCGGTGGTTGGTAGTAGTTTTGGTTGATGGTGGTGGTTCAGGGTAGTAGCTAGTGGTAATTGGTAGCGATGACGATTATAATTGAGATGGTAGTGGTGAATAGTGATAGTTAATAATGGCGGGTGATGGTGGTAGTTGTGATTGATAAAGGTGGTGGATGGTGGTAGTTTATAATGATAGGCAGTGCTGACTATGGTTGTTGATGGTGATGGGGTGGTTAGTTGTGATAGTTGAGGGAGATGAGTATTGGTTGTTTTTGATAATGATGGTGGTGGGGATGGTAGATGGTGGTAGTCGATAATGGTGACGGCTATGATTGAGGATGATGGTGGTGGTGGTGGGTGGCATGAATGGTATGCGGTGACAACATTTAATAATAAATATAGATGATTGCATATTAATGAAATTAAGTCTTTGTTATAGATCTTAATCATATAGACCTATGCAGATCCATTAAGTGGTTGTAAAGTAGGAAAAATAAACACAGTTAATGATTAAGACCTGATTAATTAAAATTCAGACTTTAAAAACAAACGCACTTAATATCTGAAATCTGAATGATTAAGATTCAGACCTCTATTAAGTGCAAACAAATGAGGCCTAAGAAGAGTCCTAATATTTAGGATCTTGTACATAGTTAAAAACTTAAAATAAGGAAGTATTTAATAAATAAATTTCTAGTTGATTTCAAAGTCCAAAATTTTAGGAAAATAATTAAATGATTATTTTATCTAGTATGAACTCTATCTTAAGAGGGAAAAAAGGACGAACGACATTTCGCCAGGGGTCTTCATACTTTTAATATAGTATAGATAGATAGATAGATGAAGAAACTCAATGTTAGAATGGTGGTTTTTGGACAAATTTAATTGAAATAAGATAAATAGAGAGATGAGGAAGAAAATGCCAAAAAACGAAGAAAAAAAAAAAGATAATTGTATTTCTTGATCAAAGAGACATGACACATCACCTCCTTAAAGCATACATGCATACATACAATGATTTTAAACAACAGACCTTTGGATTAATTCATAAGTTTCGCTTATTTAGAATATTGTAATGTATTGTAAATATCGGTATATCGAGAGATTTGAAGAAATGTAATTAGGGTTTAAAAGAGAGAAAGAAATCGGGAGCCATCTTTATTAATTCTTTAAGAAGATATCAATTCTCTAGAAACAACTATATCCTTAAGTCTATATATATATCCAAGGGTAAAATTGGTATTCCACTCAACTACATAGGCTACTGCCCAACAGACTTATAAGAAAATAAGTAAATACAAAGGTGGCTCAATCCTTCAAGTAACAACACTATCTCTCCCTCCTCCCAAGTTGGAGGGTCTGCACATGCCCAACTTGCCAAGAAAAGAATGATAAGAAGCACCTGCAAGAGACTTAGTGAATACATCAGCTGGCTAGGAAGCAGTATTAATGTGACTCAAAGATATCAAACCATCATCCAACTTAGTGCGGATGAAATGGAAATCGAGCTCAATATATTTGGTGCGCTCATGGAATACCGGATTCTTAGCATTATGAATCGCAGCCATATTGTTACAAAAAATAGGTAAAGGTGTTGATAGAGCAGAGCTAGATCAGAGAAAAAGCGAGCCAACCAAGACAATTCTTCCACAACTTTACTTAGGAACCTATATTCTGCTTCGGCAGAAGAGAGAGACAATACTTGCTGTTTTTTAGATTTCCAACTTATCAAACTACCTTCAAAAGTAACATAGAAACTAGTAACTGATTTGCGAGTCTCAAGGAAGGCTGCCCAATAACTATCATAGTAGCCATGGAGAGAAAAATCAGAAGAGTTGTTCAAAAGAATAACAACATCAGGAGTGCCCTTTAAGTACCTTAAAACATGTAATGCAACTGCCATATGAGGAACACGAGGGGACTTAAGAAATTGACTAAGATGCTGCACAACAAAAAATAAGTCGGGCCTAGTATGAGTGAGAAAATTGAGTTCACCAATTAAGCTCCGATAAGTATCAGGCCTAGGCAAGACATCCCCAGCCTCAGAATGTAGCTTTGTGGACAAATCAAGAGGACAAACAACAGGAGGGACACCTGAACACCCAAACCCAGTCAATAAGTCAGAGATAAATTTATTTTTTTTAGGTGAAGAAGAAACCCTGAGGAATTATAAAGCACTTCAATGCCAAAAAAGTAGTTAAGAAGGCCCAATTCCTTGGTCTTAAACTCAACATACAGAAAACTCTTTAAGGTAGTAATTTCAGCCATGTCAATACCAGTGAGGATGATATCATCCACATAGACAACAAGGAAAACAGAGGAAGCAATAGTTCTTTTAAAAAATAAAGAATAGTCATTTAAGGAATGAGTGTACCTGTAGAACAAAGAGCCTGAGATAGCTTTGCATACCATTGCCGGGAAGCTTATCTCAAACTATACAAGGATTTCTTTAATTTGCAAACCAAATTAGGAGGAGGAGAAGAATAAGAAGAAGAAGAAGAAGAAGAAGAAGAAGGAGGAGGAGGAGGAGGAGGAGGAGAAGGAGGAGGAGTATGAGAAGAAGAAAAAGGAGAAGGATGAGAAGAAGAAGAAGAAGGGGGAAGAGGAGGAGGAGAAGAAGGAGAAGGAAAAGAAGGAGGAGGAGGAGGAGCAGAAGAAGAAGAAGAAGAAGAGGAAGAGGAAGAGGAAGAAGTAGGAGGAGAAGGAGCAGAAGAAGAATAAGAAGAAGAAGAAGAAGAAGAGGAGGAGGAAGAAGTAGGAGGAGCAGCAGAAGAAGAGGAAGAGGACGAGGAAAAGAAGGAGGAGGAGGAGGAGGATGAGGAGGAGGAAGAGGAGGAAGAGGAAGAGGAAGAATAGGAGGAAGAGGATCAAGAGGAAGAAGAGGAAGAAGAGGAAGAAATGCAGAAAGAGGAGGAAGAGGAGGAGGAGGATCAAGAGGAAGAAGAGGAAGAAGGAGGAGGAGGAGGAGCAGGAGCAGGAGCAGGTGCAAGTGCAGGAGGATGAGGAGAAGGAGGAGAAGAAGAAGGAGGAGGAGGAGCAGGAGCAGGAGAAGGAGAAGGAGGAGGAGGAGCAGGAGAAAGAAGAGCAGGAGGATGAGGATGAGGAGCAGGAGGAGGAGGAGGAGGAGGAGGAGGAGGA
>ML321165.1:0-16264 GCA_005239505.1 Nicotiana paniculata
AAGCATAAGATAGATAGTAGATAGAACCTAATCAATGGCCAATCAATTAAGCAATTAAATATAAAATTGACGAAACAACCATATGTTGAAGAAACTATATTCAAAGTTAAATTAATGTCGAATAACAATATTCATGGCTAAACCACAACCCCAGAAAAATGGGTGTTTAGCCACTCATGCTTTGATCAAACAAGTGCATAAATGTACATGAACTGTAAATACTTGAATAAAAATAAAGAAAACTGATAATTCTTGCTCCTTCAATCTTTCCGTATGTGTATTTTGCTCCCCAAAATCGTCTCTCCCTTCATGATATGTTTTAGGGTCTATATATATGGTTGGAATAAACCCTACCCGTCTAAAAAGACTTCTCTCTTGGCTTGGAAACTCTACAAAACCATAAAACTCGGACTTCGTCGAAATAGGTACCCAGGCGTTATGGGTCTAACGCCTGGGTAACGCCAGGNCCACGCATCATTAGGCTTTAGGTCTCCAATGTCCTTGAGCTGCCCCTTACATTACGTCATACTTTACTCCAGACTTTTGATATATAGATAGTCTAAAATAACAATTTTATCAGTTATAGCAAAGAAAGAAATTTCATAAAAGTCGAATAAGGAAAAAATAAAAATGTCTAGCAACTTTCTTCTAAGGATATAAAATGGATATAACGCTTTATCATGTTTTTAGTTTTAAGCCTGAATCTATGAGCGTAACTGTAAAATAGTGGGTTCCGATGAACCTCATGCCTAAGCACAACTCCGATAACACGTTTTTTCACGTTTAGAACGGACGTTAACATGATAATAAAGTTCTATGCTTTGTATCTTGGCTTTTCATTGATGGTATTATGTTCAAGAATACTGCAAGAATCCTCTTTCTCCAACTGTTGTACAAAGTTAATTTCCATCTCCACCCTACCGTTTAACCATGATGAAAGCATTTGCATCATCCTCCATCAAGTTCAATTTTATTATACACACAAAGCTTCCCCTCACACCAATTACAAGGAACACACAGTTATTATGCATGAATTCATTGTTGAAATGCCATCAGTTAAAAATTAGTTATCTCGTATTGGGATATATTGAACAATTGACAGTACATTCTGTAACTTGTTAAAAAGTCGATCCTTATTTAGCAACCATACATTGCTAACAAAATCAAATGACGATGCAGGCAGATTCTGTTATAAATAGCTTTTTAAAAAAAATATTCTCGAAACATATCCGAGCTCACTGAATTCAAAGTGTTTCTTTAAGGAACTTAACCCCCTCCCAATATATGAGGTTTAGGATTATTTTCTCCTATAATAGCACGGATAACCATACTGGTGTAGCGGTACTTCAAACACCAGTATACAACGAACACAAATGGCGACAATAAATAACATTTGCTTTGTTTTTATAAGAAAAGATTGCAGAAAAGAAGAAGAGATTTCAGAATTTTTGTAAGAAAAATCGGATGGAATCACTTGGTTTATATAGCCAACAGATTGAGTTCAAATGAATAGGTGCAACTCTTCCAGATGGCCTTTCGCGTAAAACAAATATTTATGCAAAATAAAACAGAAAAATAAAATCGGTACCGTTACAAAAACATTTGGCTTAGATTAAAATATTAATATAATTTTGTTACGACCCAAAATCCAACTAGTTGTGATGACACCTAACCCATCCTGCATAAGCCAACTAACAGTCAGCACAATCCATATGAGATTAATAAGAAATCAATGATGAATTAACTGAAATTTTATACAATAACCTAAGGACTGACAGTACAAGTCACGAGCCACTAAGACATAGATTTACAAAGCTGGTATTGAATAATACAACATCCGTTTGGAATAAATATAAACAGAATTGAAAATCTAAAACTACCAAGGACAACTTGTAGCTCTATCCGAAAGGTAGGTAAATCTTCAATGCCGGCTCCTACCATACACAGCAAAATCATATTCCAAATTTGCACACAAAGGGTAGAAGTATAGTATGAGTGTAACCGACTACATATACTCAATAAGTATCATAACTAACCTCGGCGAGGTAATAGAAGCAAGAATCATAAATGATACTCGCTATCACCTGTACAGTTCATAAATTCAACAAATATAGACCAGAAACATGATCAAATCATGAAATCGCAGATAAAATCACCTTGGTACTCAAAATTATTTTTAAAGTATTTTTCTCAGTCAACAATCCAACAAATAAAGGAAAATATGCAAGTAAATCAGGTAAGCAGGCAAGGAAATTGCGGATAAAGTTGAAATACAATAACCAAATATAAATCTATGCGGCGCGCAACCCAATCCAAATAGAAATCACATCACGACTCTGAAGGCCAAATCAGAATGTCAATAACCGAACCAAACCAATAACTAGCTTTCCCAGAGCTCACATCAACTAGAAAGCAGTATGTTTCTCATAATCCGCGTGTACACATCAAGAAGGCACATGAGAGGTTGACCCTAGAGGGATGTATCCTTATCCACACGCATGCACATCCAATTCAACGTGCTATATATATTAGCCCGGCATGGTCACAGTCTCAATATCGTAATCCGTCTAGCATGATCCCAAGCTCAATATAACGGATCCACCCAGTGTGGTCATATGCTATATCATAATCCGGTCGGCGTGGTCACATGCATAACAAAACAATTCACCCGGTGTGGTCACAACATCACAATATAATCCGTCCGGTGTGGTCACAGGCCTAACAACATAATCCGGCCGACATGGTCATATGCATAACAATATAATTCGCCTGGCATAGTCACATGCATAACAACAAAATCCGCCCAACTTGGTCACACAACAACACAATCCGCCCGGCATGGTCAGAGGCATAACAACACAATCCTCACCGCATGGTCACAGGCATAACAATACAATCGACCCGACATGGTGACAGGCATATTGTCCGAATTATATCACACAGAAGAAAATATCCAAGAATACATCTATATGATCAAGGAATATTAGATTTCATGCTTCTAGACTGGTATAAATGACATGCTAATATGTATGCATGTGCAAAGTGCGCTATCATAGCTTAAATCGGCAAGTTCATCATGAAAATAGCGAATATCAAGTTCAATAATGAGATTATCCTCTATGTAACCTTAAACATGGCTCAAATATCCCACACAGGGAAACAAGTATGAGCACATCACAGCACGAAGCTTAGCAAATAATTCAAGGCATAACATAGCCAAAACACTACCCTAAGCATGAATAAATACCCCTGTGTATGCTCATGGGCTCAACCCCGCACATGTGCGCCACCCATAGCACATAGCTATCACAAATAACTCAGGAAACTAGTGCCTCAACCAAGTTTAGATAAGATACTTACCTCAAGCAAGCTAAAACAAATACCGAACAATCTAAATAATACTCTATAAATGTCATTCCGCGCGAATCAACCTACGAGCGGCCCGAAACTAGTCAAAAGTAACTCAAAAATATCAAATAATGCCATAGAAAATCAGATCCAAGTGATCAAGGTCGAAGTTTTGATCAAATACTCAGAGTAAATCAAAAAGGCAACCCAGGTTCGCACCTCGAACCACGATAAAACTCACAAATGATGTTAAGTCATTCGAATGCGAGTCCAACCATACTAATTTTACTCATATCCAACTCCGAATCGAAGTCCAAAACTTAATATTTTACTTTAGAAAAGTTTAGACAAAATCCCCAATTTCTCTTCTGAAATCATCAATCAAATGCTAAAATCGAAGATGGAATCATAGAATATAATCAAAACAGAGTAAAAAAATACTTACCCCAATCCTTGTGATGAAAATACTCCCCAAAATCGCCAAAAACCGAGCTCCAAACCTCAGGTTCTGATAAAATGAATCAAAACCTCGATTTATAAACTTCTGCTCAGATCTTTCACATTTGCGAGTAATACGCCGCTTCTGTGACAAATATTCTGCTTCTACGGAGTCCACTGAAATCCTGTCCTCTCACACCTGTGGGAAAAAACCCGCTTCGGTGATAGCGCAAGTGCGATCATCTTTTGCTCCTGCGAAACTCCTACCTAGTCAGCCTTTCCGCTTCTGCGCCTTGACTTTTGCTTATGTGATTCCGCAGATGCGACCCTTCCTCCGTATTTTCGGACATACATGACCTGCCCAAAATGCTCTTCTACACCACCTGTTCCACTTTTGCGGCTCTGCACCTGCGCCTAAAGTTTCGTAGGTGCAGTCACCTCAGATCTCAGCCAAAAACAAATATTAACCAAAATGTTCCAAATTGATCGGAATCGTCCCCGAAAATAACCCGAGCCCCTTGAGACCCGTCCAAACATACCAACAAGTTCCAAAACATAATACGGACCTATTCAAGGCCTCAAATAACACACAACAACATCAAAACCACGAATCAAACCTCAAATAAAACTTAATGAACTTTCAATTTGCAAAATCATGCCGAGCCTCATCAAATCAATTCGGAATGACCTCCAATATTGCACATAAGTTCCAAAAGACATAACGAACCTATTCCTAATAATTATCCGAACCCGATATCATTAAAGTCAACTCCTGATCAAACCTATGAACTTTCCAACAACAACAACAACCTAGTAAAATCTCAAAGTGGGGTATGGGGAGGTTAGTGTGTACGCATACCTTACCCCTACCCCGAGGGACTAGAGAGGCTATTTTTAATAGACCCTCGGCTCAAGAATAAGAAAAAAATAATATATCACTACCATCAACAGAAAATTATAGGAATAATGACAACATCAGAAGAACCAAAAAATAGATAAAAAACAATGACAATAACTGGTAAATAAGGCCCAACACAATTAAAAATTGGAGAATTGTGTGAACATAACATTAATCACTAGCAGCGTAATACAAAACCCTATCAGACTAGCCTCACACCGATACGAAATAGAAAAATGCTCAACTACTACCTAATCTACAACCCTAATGCTCGACCTCCGCACCTTCTTATAAAGGGCCGTGTCCTCAAAAATCTGCAACTATGCCATGTCCTGTATGATCACCTCTCCCTAATACTTCTAAGGCTTCCCTCTACCTCTTCTCGCACCCGCCAACTCCAACCACTCACACCTCCTTACCGGGGCATCAGGGCTTCTCCTCTGTATGTGCCCGAACCATCTGAGCCTTGTTTCCCGCATCCTGTCATCCATAGGAGCCACACCAACCTTCTCCCGAATATCTTCAGTCCTTATCTTATCCATCCCATTGTACTCGCACATCCACCTCAACATCCTCATTTATGCTACTTTCATCTTCTAGATATGTGAGTTCTTAACTGGCTAACAATCAGCCCCATACAACATGGCCGGTCTAGCCACCTCTCTACAAAACTTGCCTTTTAGTATCGGTGGATTCCAGATGCTAACATGCATTTCATCCACCCCACCCCTATACAGTGTGTGACATCCTCATCAACCTCCCTATACCTTTGGATAATCGACCCAAGGTACTTGAAACTGCCTCTCTTGGGGATGACCTGTGATTCAAGCCTCACTTCCATGCCCGCTTCTCTCGGCTCGGCACTGAACTTGCACTCCAGGTATTTCGTCTTAGTGCTGCTCAAATTGTAACCCTTCTCTCAAGGGCTTGTCTCCAAACCTCCTGCCTTTCGTTAATGCCATCTCGTGTCTCATAAATCAGAACTATGTCATCACCGAATAACATATACCATGGCACCTCCCCTTGAATATGGCGTGTCAGTACGTCCATCACCAGGGCAAATAAGAACTTGCTGAATGCAGATCCATTGTATAACCCCATAACAACCGGAAAATGCTCTGAGTAGCCTCCCAATATCCTAACACGAGTATTAGCTCCATCATAATTGTCCATAATCTCCCTAATGTAGGCAACCGACACGCCTTTAGCCTTCAGGCATCTCCAAAGAACCTCTCTAGGGACCTTGTCATATGCTTTCTCCATGTCAAGAAACACCATGTGTGTATCCTTCTTCCTATCCCTGTTCTATTCCACCAACATCCTACTAAGATGGATACCTTTCATGGTTGAACGACCCGGTATGAACTCAAAATGGTTGTCGGATATAGACATCGTCCTCCTCACCCTCACTTCTACCACCCTCTCCTAATCTTTCGGTATGACTTAGTAACTTGATACCCCTATAGTTGTTACAACTCCAGATTTCACCTTTGTTCTTGTACAACGGTAGCACCGTGCTCCACCGCCACTTATCCGGCATCCTCTTCGTCCTGAAAATAACATTAAACAGCCCAGTCATCCACTCCAAGCCTGCTCTACCACACACCTCTAAACTTCTATCGAAATTTTGTCTGGACCAGTTGCTCTAACCCTACTCATCTTACGCATAGACCCCACGACCCCCTCAACCTTAATGCTCCTACACTACCTAAAGTCTCAGTGACTCTCGCAATACCCCAATTCACATAACACAATGTCCCGATTCCCCTCTTCATTCAAAAATATATGAAAGTAAGTTTTCCATCTCCACTTAATCTGAACCTCTTCCAATGCAAATCCAGACATACTCCCATGTACAAAATCACCATCCGAACGTACCAGAAGCAAAAAACTCCAATCCGAGGTTAAATACATAAAAGTCAAACTTGGTCAACTCAACTTAAAGCTTCCTATCTAAGAATCATTCTCTAGAGTCAATTCCGAACCACTCGAAACCAAAACGACAATACCCGCAAGTCATAATATACCATATACAACTACTCAAAACCTCAAACCACCGAATAAAGTGTAAATGCTCAAAACGGCCGCTCGGGTCATTACGTTCTCCCTCACTTAAATATACGGTCGTCCTCGAACGTGCCAACAATCGTTCCAAGGCCATTAGACCATTGTATAAAATCACCATGCACATACTCGTGGGTGATCCCATGCCTCCCCAATCCATATAAGCCTGGAAACACAACCTAACTAAAGATACTTACTTTAACCTTATCCTATAAACCTTAGAATCAAATCTCTAATATCCAAAATCCATTACAAGACACGATTCTCATATCTATACAATGTGTAAGTCTGAACAAGCTGTAACAAGCCATAAACATAACTCAGGTACTCACAGCAAGAACTTTCGACCATAATAGCTGCTCAATAATATACCAGGTACCAGTAACAAACTCATATCAAATAAAACCTTGTTCTAAAACTTCGTACACTGCCGATGGTGAAAGAAACATATAGAAAATCATAGCCACCCATCAGATCAACAAGTCGTGGAGCTCTCTCGCCCGCCAAGACCATTACCCAAATTATAAACCGACTTCTGATATTGTTCTTCCAAACATAACTTAATCAAATCCAATAGCAATCGTTCCAGTTCCAATAATATTATCTCGTCCAGTACAAGCTGCTCGATCAACATAACACATCAATACCATCAAGAGCTACATACCATGTAATATGTGCACCCAACAAGCAACAACTCAATGTAACCGATGATAAAAGAAGAATCAAATGAGAGAACCGTCCCGCAATCTCAACAGACATCACCACAAAGCACAATGCTATGAATCCATAACACATATTAGAACCAATACATATGAATCTAACACAAAGGATTATATCCCACCATAACTCCACCGCAACGTGTGACCCCATCTAAACACCGGTCCATATGAAATACGTTGAGCCATAATGCTCAAAATCAACAACCATATGCAAATTAACAACAAACACATAAAGTGCATGACCATAACTATAGAGAAAAAGATAGCATAATATACCAAGAACTGGAAAGATCATAACCAAGTCGCAACCAACCATTCAAGCCCCCAAGAGCCATCTCGCTCGAATTCTGCTACAAGTCTTAAACAGAATCGCATCATGTGCGAAAATAGTCAATAGCCTTACAACCCATCGTAGTATAGAAGTGTAATACATAGAATATGTCAAACACGAACATGATCAACTCTAACCGAATGACACCTTCCTCAACATTAGAAGTGCTGAGTCAACAAATCTGTTCTGGTGTAGAATACACATCCTCATTAGGCCGAGTAATGGGTTGTGATATCAACTCCAGCTATCCATAAACAGATAAATAACCCTCCAAAAGTCCACAATAACCTAACCATAACACGTACTATTAGTTATCTAACTTTGGCTATACCTTCACAGTCTGCAACCAAGGAACAATCTGCCTCTAAGAACTCAACTACCCAAATGTCTGACACGTCTCTCATGCACAATCATCTCACGAGATATACTTCCATAAGTCTTCTGTGCTACATATCAAAATCTACACATAAGCAATCGATCAACCTGGCGATTATTGTAATACCAGCCAAGCATCCGCAAGTCAAAACACAATGCACCTTTCTGAGAATGCCAAATGGTACTGGTGTTCTTCCAAACATCTGAACCCATCCATGCTATTTAGAAATCATGACCTTCTCTTCGAAACTGAATCGCAACCTTGTACATATAAATCTCCATCCCGCACATCGCACTGCATCTAACTTGCAATCGTATGGAAACACAAGAATCCCATTATCAACTTTGAAACACAAGTAGCATACATACCGCAAAAGCCAAAAACCTTCCATTTGATTGCATCCAAAATAAAACCACAACACACAACGTATTCCTCATACCAATAAAAAATACCCACCTCGAGACGTGGTGGAAATCATCGAGAACTCTTTGAAACCCATTAGCAAGAAACCAACCCATCAGAACTGAATCCCTCTAACTTAAAAAAGCCACGCAGGTTGACAATTCCAAGAGTATTGCCACAAAACATCAATAAATCCATCACCACATCATAAAAACCAAAGGAACTGATGATATCCATTGCAATGATGATCCATCTTACTACCATGCTATCCTATTTCTCCGAGTTCCTTCCGAATTTCCTTCAAGTTTACGCTTCCTCATCTGTTCATGGGTCTCAGAAAATACGTAAGTTGATAAAGTCTATTTCATGATATTAATCAAAGGCGTAATGATCTTATGTCATTCTGAGAAATCTTATTAATTCACTTCTTATGCATTTCATGCATTTATATATGTACATTGACCCATGACTATATGGCACTATATTTGCGTATATTATATGTGTATGAGATATGGGAAAAAGTTACGGTGTTATATAAGCACCACTACCTGATCAGTTGGTATATGTTGATGATTTTCCCACAGCGGCCTAGATGATATGATGGTATACCCTCAGAGGCTTGATGATGTTATATACACATATACCTATACATTGTATGATATTTATACACATATTCATGACATTATAATTATGAAATGATTCACATAGCTATTCCGACTTACATGTTGAGTCTTTTACTCGATGTTTCTCTCATGTCTTTTATTTACTGATTTTCCTTCCTTACATACTCGGTACATTATTTGTACCAACGTCCCTCTTGCCTTGGGACGCTGCGTTTCATGCCCGCATGTCCCGATAGACAGGTTGAGAGTCCTCCAAGTAAGCTGTCAGCTCAGCAGAAGATGTTGGTGCGCTCCATTTGCTCCAGAGTTGCTTATTTGGTTAGTATGATTTGGACATCTATTGATTGGTATGGCATGGCGTTATCCCGAACTTTATGGTGTTTATTTACTCTTAGAGGTTTGTAGAAAAATGTCATGTACGTGAAAGATTGTATGGCCTTGTCTGCCTATGTTCAGTGTATGAGTTATCATTTTGGTCTTATATGACCGTATGTCATATGTATAAGTTTGTATTACATGTTGGGTCGTCCAATATCGAGTATTTCCTCATGTTTTATTCTACTTATCTCACGATAGCCTCTCCGGATCATTTACCTATAATAGTATGATACGAAAGATACGTTACGTTGGTACTCGATTAAGTAGGGTACCAGGTGTCCATCGCGGCCCATCGATTTGGGTCGTGACAAAAGTGGTATCAGAGAAGTTATGTCCTAGGGAGTCTACAAGCCGTGTCTATTAGAGTCTTGTTTATGGGTGTGTTGTGCACCACACTTATAAAAATGAGGCTAATGGTAGAGCTCAGTTATAAGAATTCAAACTCATAAACTCTATTTTATTCGTAATACAATGATACCTACATCCAGAAAGATAGTTGGTAAGAGATTTCATGTGGATGTGGAATAGTTGATTTAGAGGAATTCTATTTTGCATAATGCTTATGATGAGTAAATGTGAGGTCTTTAGCAGAACATGTGTATACTAAGACGTGTAAGCTTATTGATAAGGAGCCTTAAGGAAAGAATATCCATCAACCCATATGGTGAAAAGGAATGAGAGATTTAGAAGGTAGATACAAGTTTCAACAAGTAAAAGAAGCAAGGTGAATAAGGGTACGAGGGGCCCAGTTAGTGAAGATTATCAGTATTTACAATTCAGGCAGTGAAATATAAGCCTTTTGAGTTACCTTCAAGAATAACAGATGTATGTACGATCGTCCGCACCCATCTCAGTGACACCCTACGGGAGCTAACAGATAGGTTCAAGAGAAGGACGGGATATCAGGATCCGGCTGGGGTTAGTGTAATCCAAAATGGTGGATGAATTGTTTGCGTTAGTTGATATTTCCGAAGGATATTGCAAATGTACTAATAGATCTCCTTGTGAGACACCCAGATGGTGCACTCTAAAATAGTACAACTAGATATGAGTACTACAAAGATAGGCACTGGAAGTCCACAAGGGATATATATTATCTTAGTATAGCTCCTGTCCCTAGTAGAGAGAGAATGTTAGGTAACCCGAAGAGCCAGTGGATGGATCAAGGGGAGCTAAAAGAAAAAGAATGTCTTGTTGAAGTTTTCATAATAAAGTGATAGACAAAAATGTTAGCAGGGAAATAAGAAGAGAGTTAATAAAGCATTATGAGTAACATGTGATACATGGATGACAATGGTAGATAAAAAAATGACAGTATTACAGAGTCTATATTCAAGTGAAGGAAAAGATGAGAAGTGATAAGCCTTGGGGCAAAAAAAGAGTATAGTCCATAAAGTCATATCCTCATTTCGAGAAATAATTTCGTCACTCTAATGTGATTACTAGAAGGAAAAGTTAGACCCAGAGTAATACAAATCAGTATGGGATGGTGAATGAGGTAAACTAATCATGAATTAGGGACTGAGTGATTTGATAATAGTTGGTATCATGAGAATTTTAGATTGTGTTCCAATGATAATAGAATGGATGATAGAAGAATAAACTTTAAAGGTCATTCAGGAAGACGCTTCCCTAAGCAAGCAAAGTGAGCAAAGTTAATCTTAAGGAACTATGTGTGCCAGTTACACTAAGCGTCACCCTTGTGAGTAAGGAATTTCGTTATCCTTGGTACAGAAGGATTACCGCAAGGCGAGTAAGGGCCATCGATGATGTGAAAAGACGCCAAGGATGAAAAGGTAAAACATCTATAGGTAGACCATCGTAGATCTAAATCTTAGTACTCCCCTAAAGGGGGTGATGTTTTATACGTCAATACCACACAAGAAGGGGGGTGATTTCTGTGGTGTCCAATTTTCGAGCGCTGTCTCAGTGAAAGACACTGGTTCTTCTTGGTGTTCCAACTCGTACTGTTGCGAAATAATAAATGCAGAAAAGTAAAGAACACAGAGATTTTTACGTGGAAAACACCCGGCTCAAAAGGTGAAAAACGACGACCTACTAAGTAGGATTTTCTCCAAACACTTCACTACAACTCTAAGCCAACAACATTTACAAAATAAACTCTTTTGTAAACCTAAGAATTAACTCTAACCCTTATAAAACACACCACAGGTTGTTGTGACTACGTCAAGTTAAATCTAACTTGAATGATACAAATCAAGTACCTAATACAATTTGCTTCTAATAAAGCTGTAAAAGGTACAATTTTAGACCATCTACTACAACAAACTAGACTAAAAGACAAAAGATGGAACTGGTTCTTCTAGGTGGTTCAAGTAGCTCCAGATTCGCACTCTCCAGTTTGGCTCGAACTGCTTGCAAAATTTCTTCATGAATTTTTCTCTCAATTGTTGATACATTTCTGCTTTTGTGCGTCTATATACAATAAGAACAATCTGCAATTTATAGGAGTTAGTAGATAAGGATTTAACTAGAATCCTAATGCAACTCTTCCTTGGTGGAAGAGTTCTAGTCAAACTTAACTCCTAAATCCTTCCTTATCTTAGATTCTATTCTTATTGAATAAGGAGTCCTTCTACAATTTCGTTTTTGCAATATTTTCGGTCAGAAGATATCTCAATTTTACTAGAATACATTTATCTCGTGCATGTGCATCTCATGTGCCTTTGACTCTGCTGGTCTATGTCACCTTTGATGGACCCGGTTCATCTCGGAGTTCCTTTGTCAATCTTCAAAACTATTTCCTTTCTTGGGCCAACAAATTCCCCCTTTTGATGATGACAAACTTTGTGCTTCAGTCCTGTTTCAGCTTAGTCCAATAGTGACACATATTAGAGTATTAAGCATTTATCATAAAGAACCAGGTTCATTAGGTTATAAATATCACATGTTCAGAGCACAACCTAACCTCTCCCTTTTTGGCATCATTAAAAAGTTGCAAAAAAAATTGTGTGAATCCTAGATTTTTAACCCTTACTTATGGCCACTAGAGCAACTGCATATGCAAGTATGGATTAATCATCAATAATGAACTATGAATTCAAACTATCAAAAAATAGAGATACTGAATCAGAGCAAAAAGTATCGGATTTCATTGATAGAGAGAATACAATTCTGCCACAATCCACAAAATGAAACAAAAACAGTTAAAACATGTGCAACAAACAAAAAATTCTTAATCTAGGTCACTGAAAGTTCTAGGCAGGCTAGGAAATTAAGGCTTGGAAGAACTGCAGACCTGGTTCATTTAGCCAAGATGGATGGTTCAGCAGACTTAGAAACAGATGAAGACTTCTTTAAGGAAGTCTTGGCTTTCTTGAGCTTAGGGGTCTGAACCTCTACCTCTGCCGCTTTTTCACTTTGATGGACCAGGTCCATCTCATCCACTTCAACAGCCTCAATAGGCTCAACAACCTTTTCTTTCCCTTTTTCCACTATTTTATTATTACTCTCCTCTAAAAGCTCTCTTCAACTCGTCCTCACTTTGCTTTAACTTGCTCCTTGTAGTTCTTCCTCTTGGAAGAGAAATATTAGAAGTCTCAGAAGGAGCAGCTTTTCTTTTCTTACTTTCTCTTGTTGTTCCAGACGTTTGAGCTTTAGGAGTTCTTTTCTTCTTTGGATTGTAATTATCGCCTAACATTTTCAGCATATCCGCCAGGGTTTCCTAAGTAGATGAACCAGGTTCATCTGTACCTTTCCTCAATTTACTAACCCTTCAGCGGTTTCTCCTAATTCACTTCCCCCTGCGTTCTTGCTACTTTCTTCCTCCTTTTCTGGATCAGCTCCACAAATAGCCATTCTAACAGATTCAGATGTGGGTGAAGAATCAGCCACTTCTTTCCCTTTTCCCTTTCTCATTACTCCGTACTCCCTCACTCTCATTTTTTTAAAATTTTTACCACCTATTCTTACTGTTTTCGGCAACTCCACATCTATTACAGACCCAACCAGTATGAACCTATTTTTTAAGTTTTTTAGCAACATCAGAGATCACCTCATAAGAAAGGTTTGGGACAGATGTTAACTGAGACATCGAAAATTCTAGAATTGTTTTGTGAGGGAGGGGATGTCTTTAATGAACTTTTAGTTTTGAATTGACGGTTAAGGCTTCCTTAGAATCTAGGTATTTTAATTTGGTGAGGATTCTTATTGAAACAGAACTGCTTCAAAGTCAAATGGATAGGCTTTGAAAAGATTTTGAGTTTGGGCAGAGTTCTGCTCATGATTTAATTATTAGTATTTCAAAGTGTGCAGAGTGTAGAACACATACCTCGCCTTTCAGATGAATCATCACGATGAACCAGGTTCATCATTTCAGAATCCTCTTGATCAAGCCTCAATTTTGCAAAGGTAGAAGAAAATTCATTTTTGATCAGTGAGTCATATCAAAACATGGCATAAGAGTATACTTTTTACAGTATGAGACTGAGCAATTGTTAATCTGATTATTTACACCCGTTTCAAAATTTTCTAGACAAATTTTTCTTTGTTTTAATTTTTTAATGTATTTACATTCTGAACTGGTTCAATTAAGAGATCTTAATCATCCCTAATAGTAACCCGTTCCTTTCAAAATGCTCTCTACTCAATGCTTTTGTAAAGATATCTGCATGGTTTTCACAACCAACTACTTACTCCTTGATGTTCCTTCATGAGACACTTGCAAAGTGTCCCAAATTTCTTTGGCAGTGGTACAACTTTGAATTCTGCTATACTCGTTTGGACCGAGTCCACACACAAGCCACTTCTTGGCCTTAGAATTTTTCTCCCACTTTCCCAAATCCTCAGTAGTGCAGTCAACTCTAGTCTTTGGCACATCTACTCCTTCAGCAATCTTCTTCATGGTGGCTAAAGGACCGTCAGTGACTATGTCCCATAATTTATAGTCTTCTTCAATTAAGTGATCCTTCATCCTATTCTTCCACCAGGAGTAGTACTGGCCATTGAAGAGTGGAGGCCTAACAATTGATTGTCCTTCCCAGTTCCCAGGTGGTGCACTCATCTTGATCTTTTCCTAAGGTGTTAGCCTCTTCAAGGATAACCCGCTCTGATACCAATTTATGTTTTATACGTCAATACCACACAAGAGGGGGGGGGGATTTGTGTGGTGTCCAATTTTTAAGTGTTGTCTCAATAGAAGAACCTGGTTCTTCTTGGTGTTCCAACTCGTACTGCTGCGGAATAATAAATGCAGAAAAGTAAAGAACACAAAGATTTTTACGTGGAAAACACCCGGCTCAAAAGGTGAAAAAACTGCAACCTACTACTCAGTAGGATTTTCTCCAAACACTTTACTACAACTCTGAGCCAACAACATTTACAAAATAAACTCTTTTGTAAACCTGAGGATTAACTCTAACCCTTATAACAACACGCCAGAGGCTGTTGTGACTACGTCAAGTTAAATCTAACTTGAATGATACAACTCAAGTACCTAGTACAATTTGCTTTTAATAAATCTGAAAAAGGTACAATTTTAGACCATCTACTACAATAAACTAGACTAAAAGACAACAGATGGAACTGGTTCTTCTAGCTGGTTCAAGTAGCTCCAGATTCGCACTCTCCAATTTGGCTCGAATTGCTTGCGAAATTTCTTCACGAATTTTGCTCTCAATTCTAGATAAATTTTTGCTTTTGTGCGTCTATATACAATAAAAACAATATGCAATTTATAGGAGTTAGTAGATAAGGATTTAACTAGAATCCTAATGCAACTCTTCCTTGGTGGAAGAGTTCTAGTCAAACTCAACTCCTAAATCCTTCCTTATCTTAGATTCTATTCTTATTGAATAAGGAGTCCTTCTCCAATTTCATTTTTGCAATATTTCGATCAGAAGATATCTCAATTTTACCTGAATACATTTATCTCATGCATGTGCATCTCATGTGTCTTTGACTCTACTGGTGTATGTCACCTGTGATGGAACTGGTTCATCTCGGAGTTCCTTTTTCAATCTTCAAAACTATTTCCTTTCTTGGGCCAACATGGGGGAATACAGAGTGATGTGGCATTAAGTCAGAATTAAGTGGTTCTAGTAACTGTGGAATTGTAAAGGAAGAATGCGATAAAAATGAGAAAAGGGGTAAGATTCCACTTATTCAAATCCTACAGATATGCTACGATTCTAGAACATTATGCAAACACGACGTCAAGGAGAGGAAGTAAGGGTTCCTTCCTGAGATGTTAGTAATAAATAAAGAGCAGTGCGAGAGGTAAGTTAAAACAAAGGACATATCCCAAGAGAGATTATGCGAAATATAGGTATGCGAATAGACCAACAAGTAGTTAGTAGTTTATTCAGGAAGAGCCTAGATATGGCCATACAGGATGATACTGACTTATCAGCAGATCATGCAAGATAAACATAGTGAAACCCAATATAGTGAATTCAGTATCGCAGTTATGACATTGTAATCCTTGAGAAACTGTTGGTTGATTTCCCAATGCACACGCAAGTGTACGTGGTCGACAAGTAATATAGGATTTTAAGTCCAGATATCGTACCCACAGGGACTTGTGATTAACTATCAACTAAACTAAACTCAAAAAAATATTTTACTAAAATCAATCTAAAGTAGTAACTAAGAGATTAATGAGAGAACTAACTTAAAGACGAATTCAATGTAATTTCATATTCTAGAGTTATGGGTTGGCAAACAATC
>ML321167.1:0-22378 GCA_005239505.1 Nicotiana paniculata
TCTCCCGGGTTAACAGAATTCCTTACCCGGATTTCTGGTTCGTAGACATTTTTAAACAGAGTCTAAAATTTTCTCGGTTTGGGATTTCAATAAATAAATGGTGTCCCGGAACACCGTAAAAAATTCGGGTGGCGACTCTGAAAACTAAAATAAATCCCAAATCTGAATAATGTCACCTTTAATTGGAAAAACTCCCTTACTACCCTCTTCGGGGGTGGAAAAAAGAGGTGTGACAGTAACTAATTGGGATCAACTAACCCAAATTAATAGATAACTCAAGCAACTTAACCCTAGTTACCTAATGGTAATTCTAGGGACCTTAAGGGGTATTTTAGGACTTTTAGTTGAAGGAATCTTGGGTGTAACAACCCAAGAACCTTCTAGAACTAGGAAATCAGATTTTTAGGGATAGAATAGTAATTACACAGGCTGGAATTTTCTAGAATGAGGGCAGCTGTCCCAAAAGATAAAGGTGACAGCTGTACCTGTACTATTTTCAGCCCAATTAGATAAGGAATATGAATGATATCCTACCCTAAAAATCCCTATAAATAGCCTACCCTATTCTCTGAAAAAGACACTTTTTCTACACAGAGAATTTACACACACACACTAGAAAATACTGCTCGGAAAATATACCACTACTCTGAACAACAGAAAGGACACTGAAAACATCAAAATTAGTGCAAGAACATTCTGAAAAAATTGGTTTCCTTTTGGTTATGGCTTTCCTGGGAAAAAACTGGTTTTCTTGTTGATTTTTCATTCAAAAATCTGGTTTATTCAAGCTGTTGTTTCTGGGTATTCTTGCTGGTTTGCTGGTGTTCTGGTTGCTGTATTGAGCTCAAAATTTCTGGCTTTTCTTGACCTTTATTTGGTCATATACCTTGCTATCTTACGTCTTAAGGTATTTAATTCTATCTTTTATGAAATGGAATTCTTTGAATGAAACCTTGCTGGAATATCAATGTATACATGTTTTTAGTGATTATCAGAAGTTTCAGTTTTCTATGTGTTGGTATGCTTCTACTTGAGTGAAAAATCAGATTTGGTCACATGTTTGTTGGATTCAAATGTCGTATATGTGTACTCACATATGTGGCTATATGTTTAGTAATTCTATCCTTATAGAGTATGAAACTGCATAAAACAACGTTAGAGATGTGAATCTGACCACTAGTTAGGTCAGATTCACTCTAAACATGTAAAGCTTGTGTTAGTTAATATCATGGTTTAGACGTTTATCATGAGTATTCTTTGGGGTCTGCTATGGAACCAGTATTTTTACATATATGAGTTCAATTTTTTCTAACTAAGCTATTTTTGCTAAAACTATTAAAGATATAAGAACCTTATGTTCAAACATAACATTAGTGGAGTTGAATCTGACCCTCTAATGGTCAGATTCATTTCATAAATAATGCATAAAGTGTTATCTTGGGTATTTGAAAATTACAAACAGAGGCCCAGGTGCTTTAGTCACAAGTGAACTCAAGAGGATTCAAGTCGAAGCACCCATCATTTAGAGCTGTATCTTTACTGTTTTTAGATCCAAAAAATTGTATCGTTATAGTTAAATACTGATGTGAAATGTATCTATAGATTCATTATTTCTTTTGTAATCATTGTAAACAAAAACTGGACTGTTTAATATATGTTGTTCATTTTAATATAAAAATAGGCCAAACTGCTAAAAGTGGCCCATTAAGGCCTGAACTAGTTTGATCTTGGGATATTGGACCTGGGGGTGTAAAAGCTCAACTAATAGGCAGTGTATTTTCTAAACCTGCACAACCCAAAAATCTGATTAGTATATTTCGCTTAAAAGTTCAAATTATTCTCACATAATTTTTGATGTTACAACTAAACTAGTAGAAATGTCGATTATATTATAAATGGCTGATTATTTTTTTTCCACTTAAAATCGAGTTTAAAGCTTGAGTCTGATGAATTCTCAGCACAGTAGCAGGCCCAGTTCTTAAATCTGAAATCATATCTTTGAACATGCATCACGTGTAGTACAGCATTATAAAATAAAAAGGGCAGAAGGTTTAAACTTGGTTAAACTCTCATTCGGAATTTCGATTCAGATATATATATGCAATTGTAAGGATGTTTGAATAACCTGTCGCCTTTTACATAAGTTGTTAGTTGAAATGTGTTCACATGAATCAATTTTTGTACTTTTCAATTTCCTTCGTTTTAACATGCTAGGATTGGCCTAAAGGGGTTTGCTAAAATTGGGCTAAAACATGGCCATAGCCCAAACACTTTTCCTTTAGGATAGTAAATCTAATTTCTAGATGATTTTATACATATCTTATAGGCTAAGGATACCTCTTTTAGATTAAATTACGAAACTTAGTAAAAATTCAATATTGCTTCAAATAAGCCTTTTTTGTGACTATATATAATCTACACTCGGGAGTGGCAACTCATGTCCCCGACTCTAACTCAAAACAATAATAAAAATCACATGTTGTAATTGCGGGTGCATTTCATGTGGCGCAATTACAATGTGTCCAAAAACAAACAAGTGCACACCATCGTGACTTGTTTCAAGATAAATCCATAAATATTGAAAAAAGGCTAAAAATGCACAATAGGATTAAATATATAAATAATCAGATAATTTAGGCCAAATATTAATAGTTAAGCGACCGTGCTAGAACCACGGAATTCGGGAGTGCCTAACACCTTCTCATGGGTTAACAAAATTCCTTACTCGAATTTCTGGTCGCAGACATTTTAAACAGAGTCAAAATTTCCTCGGTTTGGGATTTCAATAAATAAATGGTGTCCCGAAACACCGTAAAAAATACGGGTGGCGACTCTGAAAACTAAAATAAATCCCAAATCTGAATAATATCACTTTAATTGGAAAAAATCCCTTATTGCCCTCACCGGGTGAAAAAGGAGGTGCGACACGTGGGGTCGGTTGTAATGATACTACACTCTGCACACTTTTGTGTAGATCCAGGTACCGGCCGCAATAGAGATTTTTAGTAGCAACCGTCCATTATCCGGAGACACGAGGTATATCTGCCGGCGTTCGCAGATCCCGAGAGTCTTCTCTTAGTTCGTAGAGACTGTTTTATATTTTTTCAAAACAGTTATATTATTTCTTCAGCCCATTATTTGTAGTATTCTTTAGTAGTTCGTGAATTGTGACACTAGAACCTAGGGTAATCTTAGAGTTATTCCCATAATTAGTTCGTGGCTCGGTATATTTAGTTGTTTATCATTTTATATTTAGAGTTATTCATTGGAAACCATTAGATTAAGTTACTTTAAATTTATTTTATTATGTCTAAAGGGATAATCAAAGGAAAATAGCTAATCGAACTCTAACATTGGCTTGCCTAGCAAGTGTGATGTTAGGCGCCATCACGATCTCTAAGGTTGAGAATTCGGGTCGTGAAAAGTTGGTATCAGAGCACTAGGTTGCTTAGGTCTCACAATTCAAGAACAAACTTGGTAGAGTCTGAAGGATTGGTACGGAGACGTCTGTACTTATCTCTCAGAGGCTATGAAGTTAGGAACAATTTCACTTCTATTCTACTCTATCGTGCGAATTTATTCTACGATTGATGATTGAACTTGTCTATTCTCGTCCACTCACAAATCTCGATAACACGCAAAGCGTCTACAACCAGTCATGAGATGAATCCCCAATGACAGCTACGATTAGGGGAAGAGACAGAAGCAGAGCTCAGTCTAGGCAAAAGAGTTATGCCGATCGTAAGGTTCATGATGTGGCATTCATGGTTGGAGAGAGGGTATTGCTTCGTGTGTCGCCCATGAAGGGTGTTATGAGGTTTGGAAAGAAGGGTAAGTTGAGCACTAGGTATATCGGGTCGTTTGAGATTCTTGATAGAGTGGGGGAGGTAGCTTATAGACTTGCGTTGCCTCCAGGGTTATCCTCACTTCATCCGATATTCCACTTGTCTATGCTTCAAAAATATCACGGTGACCCGAGTTTGGCTAAACGTAATTTGGTCCGAACCCCGAGTTTGGACCAAGCGGGCCCGAGGTCGGGTTTTAACTTGTTTTGAGAAAACTTAGGAAAAATAATAAAGTTAGTTCCTTTAGCATTAATTAATGATATTAAGTTGATTATGGTTAGATTCAAGTGTACTGGAGGTGAATTCAAGAGGAAAAGCTATAATTGAACAGTGAGTGGCCTGCGAAGTTGAGGTAAGTGCTTGGTTTAACCTTGACTTGAGGGAATAGGAATCCCCAACTAAATTGTTATGTGAAACTGCATGTGAGTGGTGTATAGGTGAGGTGACGAGTATCTATGCACCACCAAATTGTCTGCTTACATGATCCCTCCCCGTTTCCAATTTAATTGCTCGGTTTATAATTGTTTCACGTCCATTGTTGTTTCTATGATTACTTGGCTTGTTAATTTATTAAGTCTGATTGCAATTATTTTTGGAAAAGTATTAGTGTATTCCTTGGTTTATAGAGAGCTCCTCACATAAAGAAGAGGTAAATGCTACTAGGTATGCACTGAGTATATTTATATGCTTCTCTTAGTCTACCATAATTTGGTTAGCTTAAGATGGTGCTTGATTCCGTTGAGTAATCTAGGATCTTAAAATGGGATGATTGAGACAAGTTGTTGTGAATTGAAAGAGTCGTACTGATTCCAGAGTCCATATTGTTGATATACTTATAAAGCAAATAGTCAATCATGTTTTCACATTTGTTACATGCATTTTGTAGTTCGCTGGAGATTGTGATTGCATATTGTCTTGTAGTTGACCATGTTTGTACATGGATTTGTAATTATAGTAAAGTTATTCTCATCTTTGCTACCAATGTTTACGTCTACATATATGTTGAGTGGATTGACATTGTTTTACGATATGTGTATATATATATATATATATATATATATATATATAGATACCAAAATAATACAGTAGATATAATATTTCGATAAAATGATACCAAAATAATACAGTAGATAAAATTGTTTTTTCTGTTCTTTGAATAGATGTTTGCCTAAGAAAGTTGTTTTCTTATAGTTGTACTGACCTACTCGGTACTTACTCACCTCTTCTTTCTCAATTAATCATGTAAATCTTATGAATTATTTCTCTGATTTTGTTTCACCCCTTTTTTTTTTATTTTTTTTTTTAGTCTGGACTTTGTCCAGTCATGAATCCTGTTTTACTGTTCATCTCTTTCTCTTAACCTATATCTTAATAACTATATTCTCTAACCACACCCTGGTCATGGCTTATCAAGAAGAATTTATAGCAAAAGCCACTTCAGTGCCTAGGAATTTACAGGTTAATCCATCGAAGTTATTAAGAAATTAAGAGAATAACCATTTACTAGGTATAACAGGTTGAAACAAGAATACTAAANTTTTTTTTTTTTTTTTTTTTTTTTTTTTAATCTGGACTTTGTCCAGTCATGAATTTCATGTCTAATCTCAGGTTACAGCACAAAGAGGCTATGAAATCGGAAATTCAACTCTCAGTTTAAGAAGCAGATCAACTAAAATGCAGCATTGAAAAGCCTAAAATCTATGAAAACTACTGAACAATCATGCAATAACCCCATTGACAAGGTAAGCTATCATGACACCCTATCCCCACCTTCTCCTCCCCCAATCGACCTCAACCCTGAGTCTGATTTTCTGAAAAAACTAACACTAGATGATGAAAATAATAATCCATCCTAACACCCTTTCTTTATACCTACCTCCTCAAATGATAAACTTAGACTCTATCGTCCTTGGCACCAAGCCATAATCATCAAACTTCTAGGGAAGAAAATGTCATACACAAACCTCAAAAATAAGTTGAGCTCTCTTTGGCAACTAAATGAAACTTTCCAACTAATCGATTTAGGATATGACTACTATCTCATCAAATTCCAGCACTTTGAAAATTTTAATACATTACTTCAAAATGGATCTTGGTTCATAGGATCCCAATACCTAACTATCCGACAATGGGAACCAAAATTCAATCCAGCTCTAAATCACACAAATAACACCACCGTGTGGGTTCGGCTACACAAATTACCTACTGAATACTATGATATACAAATCCTTCGAAAAGTTGCGGAATTTATTGGCACACTCATTAAAATCGACACATTCACAGTCCACACATCCAGAGGTCGATATGCTAGGCTTTGTATTCTAGCTCCATTAGGGAAAACCCTAGCCTCAGAAATCCTCCTTAGCACACATACTCAACAATTTTTTTATGCAGACTCATCACTCATTTGCACGATGCTTAGGGCATAATCTCCACTATTGTCCAAACTTTTCAACTTCTTCTACTTCGAATCAACCACAGGACACCCCTCCCACATCATCTTGTGATGAAGACCAACCCAGCCAATTGGAAAATGTCTCCTATCTAAAAAGCAAAAAAATATAAAAAGATAAAACATAATATTCCCCTTAAACCACCCAAAAAAATCAAAACCACCCTCAATTTCCCAATACCACTCCCCCGGAATTCAATACCCCACCTGGCCCCTACAAATTCACAAAGCCAACCAATAATATCCCACTCCACAACCAATTCATATTTCCAAAACAAAAACTTACATCAGACCCACCCCCCATGATGCGAAAACCCATGCATGCTAACCCTATACCACCTATAACCCACTCAATTAACCCTACCCCAACCCATTTCACACCACTATCATCACCTTTCCAATACCAACACTCACGCCCACTGTAGACTTAGGTAAAAATCTAAAACACAATCGATCACTCCCCCCCCCCCACCCCCCTATATCCCCTAACTAGGAAAGCCTTGCCTAAATGGCTACCTACAAAATACAATACCAACAAAAAACCACCTAAGCTACCCAACCATCATAACACTACCACACACAATTTCCCTACTACTAATGATACACAAGAAAACATCCAAGTAAACGACAAAGCCCATCTACCCACAATACCACCAATTCAAACAAAACAAAACCCTCCTACAACTCCTAAATCAGTGATCTCTCTCACCATATCCCAACAATAGCGTATACACTACCCTCCATCATCAACATCAATCCAAAATGAGTGTTTATTAGATACTAGCTGCAAAAATATTGCACCTTCACCTCAACACGCCACACCAATGTCAAAGGATAACCAATTCCCCATAACCAATGGCAATAGCCTACTGCACCAACCAAACACTGATGCGACTTCCTCTTTCACCCCCCAAATCTCTTCAAATAACCATTGTTCCGCGTCAACCTTACTATTAACACTTCAACCTACTAAACCTCTCATTAACATCAACAATGTTTCGTCCTCACAATCACAGGAACCCCCACCATCACAGACACAGACGCTTCATCAACAACGTCTATATCAACCACTATCACCACCTTCCACCCCCACACATAATTATCCCATATCACCACTCATATGTACATAACTGGACGATATTACAACCACACCACCCAACCATGCAACATGTCCCTCCCATGCATCAAATGCCTCAGATAGATCTCCAGGTACTACTAAACCATGTTTCACTCCTATTGGAAACATCTGAAGAAATGCATTCTCACTCCAAGAGGGAATCCCAAATCAAGCACGACAAGGTCAAATCTTGAACTTAATTCATCAACAAGACATCACAATCTTACAGTTGCAACAAATGATCACGCAATACCAATAATGGCAAGCTCAAGCAATCTATCATCCTTTTGTCTGGAGTATACCCCCACAAAATAACTTGAGGCCATGGTTAACTCCTCAACATCCATTGGAGATTCCACAACCTCTATTACCAGGTCCAACTCAGCAACAGGTAATCAATATCCAGAATACCAACTCACCACCACCTTCACCACTCCAGGAAAATCATCAACATGCAGAAGAAGACAATGGCCTGCCGGAGACATTTATGGAGCCAATGATACTGAACGACTTCCTGAAGATCTCCATGCCAGGAAACATAGAAAAAAAAGATCTCATCTTCATCTCCCCAAATATCCAGAAAACCTCATTGAATATACGCCTAGATCCCTTCTCATTGGAGGAGAGATATGTGATACTCATGATTCCGACCTTGCACGACAACTTACTACCTGAAGCACTATACAACCCACCACATCTGTTAATGCATTTGGAATTATCATTAGCTCCGTAGGGGAGCAATCCACGACATAAAGGTCTCATGAAGATTATGCTTTGGAATTGTCGGGGAGCTCATAATCAGGAATTTCGCTGAACCTGCGCTTTTTACTATCATGGAACAATACATCTATCCTATGTCTCACAGAAACAAAAATGGAAGACCACTCACACCTCCTTGCAGAATCCAATTACGCAGATCTAATTCAAGTAGCAGCACAAGGTCACTCCAGGGGAATAGTTCTATTATGGCAAGCCCATGAATTGATTGTCGGCCCAGTAGCAGTCACGAGCCAGGAAATACATGCATCAGTCCAGGTAAACAAATCACCTACTTGGCTTCTATCTGTAACTTATGCTAGTAATAATTTTAAAAATCGCCAATTCTTATGGAGCAATCTACAATCTGTGCATGATACTTATTCTTGTGCATGGCTATTATGTGGTGATTTTATGAAATCTTTACATCTAAGAAAAAATTTAGTGGCTCCCCTATAAATTTTAGAAGGTCCTCAACCTTCAACAAATGCCTAAGTAACATAAAAATGATTGACCTAGGTTTTTCGGGCCCAAGATTCATGTGGACTAACAAACCTAAGTTAAATCACAATAAAAATCTCCTTAATTCAACTATAATGGAAAGACTAGACAAACTTTATGCCAATAACAAATGGCTCGAATTATTTCAAGACTCTATTGTTAAACATTTACCCCGCACACACTCGGATTATTGTCCACTAATACTAAATTTAACAAAACATACCCAAAACCCCTGTCAAAAGTTAAATTTAAAACAATGTGGCTCCAACACCCTCAGTTCCAAGATATTGTTTCTCACACTTGGCTTGATGAACAAGATTATTCTATCGGGCTAAAAAACTTCACTGACTTAGTTAATCATTGGAATATCCATACTTTTAGAAATATTTTTTATAAGAAGAAGATTTTAATTTCTCGACTAAAAGGGTTATAATATATGGACCCACATAACAAAAATTATTTTCATTACAACTCGGAAATGAACTAATCACTGAATTCAACAACCTATTACGGAGTGAGAAAGAATTTTGAAAACTAAAATTTCGTGTCCAACGGCTAAATGAAGGTGACGCAAATACGACTTTCTTTCACCTCTCCACAATAATAAGAAGAAGAAGTAATAGAATTTTAAGCTTACATGATTCAATAGGAAATTGGACCTATGACACCAATGCCATACATGATACAATTCTAAATTATTACAAAAAACTATTTACTACTCAATTAACTCAGTGTCAAAAAGAATATATACCCACCTTCTCCAATTCACTCACTAATGATGACATACAAATACTCAATCGGCCATTATCTATTACAGAAATCACCAAGTCAGTATACTCCGTCAAACCACCAAAAGCCCCAGGCCCAGATGGATTACACCACATTTTCTTCCAAAAATTTTGGTCGAAAACCAAACAAGCAATAATCCACACCTGTACATACTTTTCACAAGTCTTCTATCCCTCCAGAAATTAACAAAACTAACATCATCTTGATACCAAAAACACGTTACCTGGAATCTATCACCCAATATAGGCCAATTGGTCTCTACAACATTATTTATAAAATTATTACAAAAATTATAGTCAATAGAATCAGACATTTCCTCCCTAAACTTATCAATCCAACTCAAAGCAGTTTCTTAAAAGGATGTACGGCAGCTAACAATGTCATCCTTGTCCAGAAAATTATCCACTCTTTTAAAAATCAACATAGCAAAATAGGCAACATGATGTCAAAAATTTATCTAGAGAAAGCCTTTGATCGATTATAATGGTCCTTCATTAATTTCTCTCTACATCACTTAAGATTTCCTTTACCCCGAATCAACCTCATAATGTCATGCGTCACAACTTCCTCTATATTCATATTGATCAATGGCACACCAACCCCCTTTTTCCAACCTTCTAGGGATATATGACAAGGTGATCCCTTATCACCTTCCTATTCATAATATGCATGGAATCCTTATCTCGAATAATTAAACATAATGTAAATATTTGTACATGGACCCCAATACGACTATATAGGAATGCAAATCCACTCTCACATTTAATGTATGTAGATGATCGTATATTATTAGCTCAAGCAACTACTTCTAACAATTCTATCATAATAGAAATATTCAACTAATTAAGTGCAAAATATGGTCAACGTATCAACTTTCACAAATCAACCTATTTTTCTCTAATATGTTAATCCAACACTTAGTCAAATCATTTCCACATCCTTAAACATCCCCATTACCACCATCTTTGCAAATACCTAGGATTTTCAATTACTACCAATCGACCTAAAGACTTAGACTATCAATACATAATTGACCTAATCACCACAAAACTTTTCGGTTGGAGAGCAAAATTCATCATCTTAGCAGGAAGAACTACCCTCATTAAATCAGTCCTAAATACAATCCATATTCATGCAATGTAAATCAACTTACTACCTCCCAAAATCATTACAAAAATAGATCGCCTACAACGAAATTTCCTATGGGGCGCAACTGACCAAAAACGAAAGATTCATCTAATCAATTGGGATAAATGTACGTCTCCTAAGTCAGAATGAGGATTAGGGATCCAAAAACTAACCATTAGAAATAAATCCATACTCACAAGCCTCCTTTGGCGCTACACTCACAGAAATAACTCAATTTGGATCAACATATTAGCAGTTAAATATGACCCACAACATAATAATACTAATAACTTCTTATATTTTGTTAAGCCATACTCAAGAGCCTACATTTGGAAAAGTATGTCAAAGATTAATACCTACTGCCACTCAGGCACAAGCTGGAATGTGGCCAACGAAAAAAACATAAGTCTTTGGAACGATTATTAGATCGCTAATAATATCTCACTTCGTCACCTTATCCAAAGCCCCATACCTAAACATGAACTAAATAAACTTGAAGCTTCCCTCATATCCAACTCAAGCTGGGATATCTCTAGCCTTTCATTTATATTACCGCCAAATATTATTTCCTTTATCAACAACACCCCCATTACTACAAACCATCAAGAAGTAGATACCCCCTACTGGCACCTTACACACGACGGCAATTTCACCTCCTCTTCTGTCTACCTCCACATCCTACACCAAAGCAACATCTGGAAAATCAAATTCCCTCATAATTGGATTTGGAAACTAGCAACCTTACCAAAAATAAAATGCTTGTTATGGCTACTAACTCAAGGAAAACTACCCACAAAAACATTCCTTTACCACAGAAAAATTACTAACATTTCTTATTGCCTATTTGTTTTAATACTAGGGAAGGTATCCCTCACATCTTTCTACACTGCAAATCAGCTAACACACTATGGCATCACCTACAAATAGCAACATCCTCACCCAACACCACTGACTGGTTACATAAATTATGCACCTCATATACACTAATTAAAATAACACCTAAAGATTCTATACCCTCTCTTATACTAACACCAATCCTATTATGGCAAATCTGGCTAAACCGTAATAATAATCATCACAACAATCTAAATCAACCGATGAACCCTGCCACTATTATATCATTAGCTACACAAATAACCTACTTAACTATATTCACTGGGAAAAAAAATCAAATGCACTAGGAAAACTACCTCGTGGCACAAACCACCTCCAACACATTACAAACTTAACATTGATGGATTTTATGATCCAACAAATCATCATGGAGGAGCAGGAGGAGTCTTCTGAGACACCTCAGGCCAATGGATCTATGGTTTTGCAAAACACTTATGATACACAAATGCCTTACAAGCGAAGCTTCTGGCACTCTACCATGGTTTAACCGCTGCTCTTAGCAAAAACATCCGCCCCCTAATTGTTGAAACTCACTCATAGGTATTACTCCAAATTCTTCAAACTGGCAGCCCAAAATACTCACATCTTATTTCCTCCTGTAGGTCGTTGATCAAAGAGCTAAACGTGCAACAACTTACCCACACGCTTAGAGAAGGCAATGAAGTGGTTGACGCGCTGGCTAAAATTAGGAAATCAAACATGGGATTATCATCACAATCAATCTTGTTGTTTGAAGAATCTCCCCTTTTTTATTTTCATGCAATATATATATATATATATATATATATATATATATATATATATATGTGTGTGTGTGTGTGTGTGTGTGTGTGTGTGTGTGTGTGTAGACATTACGCTGACACAAAACGCGTTTGTCTTATCGTTTTCTTGCTATGGCGCCTCTCTTTTGCCTCTTCAATCGTCTTTCATCATCCTCCCAGCGTCATTCTAAACCTGTGTTGCTAATGTTTTTTTTTTGTGTGTGTGTGTGTGTTTGCTAATATTTTATTAACCTATCTATCCTATTTTACGTAATATTTTACTTACGTGGAGGTTGAAGTGCCTCAGGTTAAAAAGAGCTTTCCATATACAATTATGAAATATGGACTTCATAGAGGAGGCATTGGTTGTTTATATATAGATTTTCAAACTCATTTATTCAACTGATAATGACCTGCATTACTTGTACCAAATTCTCTTGTTAAGGTGAATGGGGTTGAGGCAGCGGCGGAGGTAGAATTTTCGCTAAGGGTGTTCAAAGACAAAAAAGGTTAAAAAAAATTATAGCTAGTGAGAATTGAACCAATGACCTTACAAATGTTTTGAACCCCTTTGACCACTAAGCTATGCTTTTGGACAGAGTTAAGGGAATTCAAAAGATAATATATAGAGATAAAAATCAGATTTTGCCTTATATACATTGTAATTTTTCAGCGAAGGGGCCCCTTCCCCTAAATCCGCCCCTCGGCAGGGGAATCCAATTTCAGAGAGATGCCTGATTTTAAGTTTCATCCAATGTGTAAAGGACTTAAGCTCACTCATATAATCTTTTTTCACATGATTTTTTATAAAGTGGATATAAGATCTATAAAAAGAGTTATGGAAGCCTTGAAACACCGATAAGTGAAGCATTTTCTTGGCTGGGATTACAAATGAAGTACAAGAGGAGATAGTTGGAATTTGTACCACCAACCTTTCCTATAAGGTATGTTGGGCTACCTTTCTCCTCAAAGAAGTGGAGCAAAATAGAATGCCATCCATTTCTAGACAAAATTCCAACCAATAGCAAAAAAGACTTACTATTAGTGAGATGGGCACATTTACATCAAACAAACAAGCAATATGCAGAATCCTAAGTCCCGGCCGATATTGATCATGGTCAAACTTATAATTTTTTAATTTAACTAGTCTTTCAATCAATGATTCAAAATATACCTAAGCTTATCGAGACCATGTTTGAATATTCTAACAAGTCCTGTAATAACACGGACTTACTCGAGGTTTCAAATCACATCAAACAATGTCGAAATTACAAGTCGCACCTCAAATCGAACTTATAAATTTATGAAATGTTTGATAAATAATGTACTGACAAACTGTTATCTGTTCAAACGACTAATATACCCTTAAAATTTTATAAAATATTATTTTTTTTAAAAAAAATTGTAAAGAAAAGAAAAAACGACGAATATGAAATGAAAAAAAAGTCGAAATTTTGTTGCGTAGCTTTGGCGCGGTTTGTTTTCCTCTCTCTCTCTCTTTTGCTAAAACCACCAAACTATTTTCTCCACCTCCCCAAAGAGGATGCACCTTAATGTATGATTTAATTATGATAAATTAATATGATTTGATGTAAATATTATGTATGAATAAATTAATACCAAAAATCAACTATCTTAAACGCACCAAAATGCAATGGAAATACCAGCTTCTTTTATTCACAATATCTACATAAATATTTTAATCAAATACTTCATTTGTTTCTTTTAAGAAAAAATGAGATTTTATTAATGAATCTTGTGAGTACAATTTTATTTGTTGTCTTGATTCTTCTTTCTTGATTATTTTTGTGATTTGATTGGAGCGGCGTGTTTCTTGAACAAAGGATGATGCAGTCCTCTTTGAGATGTATTTGATTTTCCTTGCACATAATATCTTTTTCATTGGCAAATTCAAAAATATTTAAATAGAAAATTTAATTGTTAAACTCTTAAATTGTCTTCAAGGAAAAGTTATTTGATACCTTTTTGCTGAAAATTTGGACACGAATCTTCGCCAATTCAAGCTATATATCGCTAGTAAGAGAATGAAATCTATAAAATAAGCTACAACTATAAAAGTTCTTCCTTCAATCTTGAAAGAATTTATTTTTTTAAGTAGCTTTAAAATGTCTGCCATAGAGTTTAAATCTATATACGTTTAGTTATGAATTTATTAAAAATGTATTAGCTTTCTTCAATATTTAACTAGTGAGATATGCATATCTTTTGAGATTCTAAATTTGAATAATTTTTCTCTTTTATATGTAACATTAAAAAGGAAAAATAATTGATTTTTGGTTAATTTTTATCTATAACAGCCAAAAATTATTTATATGATAAATGTTGTTATATGTGTATAACAACCATTTACTATAAAAGTCAAAAAATATCGGAACAGATAAAACTGTTATAAAGAGGGTTTGACTGTATCAAAAAGTATCTCTCTGGAAATATTCCATGAGTTAATGGAATTTTTGAAATTATGTGTGATGATATTTCAATCTTAGTCGGCCTTAAAGTGAGAAATATCTTTATATATTTATAAAAAAAAACTAAAATTAAGCTTTTAATTTCACCCTTAATGAATACCATTCCCAATTATGCTATGCAATATACACTTCTACCTCAAAAAATTTTAAATATCATTGATAAAATCCAAAAAAACTTTATTTGAGATAGTACCGAGAATAACAAGAAACTCCACCTTTTGAGTTGGAAAATAATTACAAGGGAAAAATTCAATTGGGGCCCTGGCATCAAGAAGGTAGATCAAACAACTTGGCTCTTCAAACTGGTTTTACTTGGCGACTGATAATGAATGGCCTGCACTACTTGTACCAAATTCTCTTGTTAAGGTGAATGGGCCAGGGGTAGGGGCGGAGGTAGCATTTTCGTTAATGGTGTTTAAAAAAAATTAAAAAAATTTATAGCTAGTGAAAATTGAACCAATGATCTTATAAATGTTTTGAACCCCCTTAACACTAAGCTATGCTTTTGGGCAGAGTCAAGGAAATTTAAAACATAATATATAAAGATAAAAATTAGATTTTGCCCTATATATACATTGTAATTTTTTAACAAAGGGGACCCCTTTATTTTGTAAGAAAAATGAATATTCAATATCAGATAACATTCTCTGCTTTTCTTATCTAAGTGTGCTCAACAATTATTCCACTGATTTATTGCCTTCATTTATTGTGTTCATTAATTGCTCATTATTCACCTTTTAAAGACTATCCCAAGGCCCCAATTCTATTGTTTCTTCATTGATCGCCTACTAACAGCTATCCTAGCTTGACCTCGAGGCCCTTGTTCAAGCGAGCTTGAGGCCCCTGGCATTGCGATAATCTTGGTTTGCATACTTTATTCACTTACTTGTTCTTAGCATCATTTGTCTAAGTGCTAGTATTGGAATTAATCAGATATTTTTAGAACCACAAAATCAAATTTAATTGTCAATACCACTTTCAAGGTAAATACTAAACATAATAGTTTCGTCTACTCAAAACTAAGTGGGCGTTTGGACATAAGAATCGTAAAATTCTAAAAAAAAATATTTTTTTTAAATGGTATTTGAAAATTGAGTTGTGTTTGGACATGAATATAATGTTGGGTTGTTTTTGAAGTTTAGTGAGTGGCCTGAATGAAAATTTTGAAAAACAGTTTTTTAGAGTTTTTCAAATTTTCAAAAAATTCTAAAATTCATCTTCAAATAAAAATTTAAAATTTTATGACCGAACACTGGTTTCGAAAAAAAAAAGTAAATTTTTTTCAGAAAAAAGTGAAAAACTTCTTATGTCCAAATGGGCTCTAACAGGGCGTTTGGACATAAGAATTGTGAAATTCTAAAAAAAGTGAAATTTTTCTCAAATTTGAAAATGATATTTAAAAATTAGAATTATGTTTGGACATGAATACAATTCTGAGGTGTTTTTGTATTGTTGTGAGCTTTTTCAAGTGCAAATTTTGAAAAATAGCTTTTTAAAAAAAAATCGAAATTCAACTTGAAGTGAAATAAAATTTTCAGGGTCAAATCCTGATCCAAGAAAAGTATATAAAAACAAAATTCGAAAAAAAGGAATCTTTTTAATGACGAAACGAGCGTAAAACTAATTAGATCAATTTGTTCCATGATGATTATATTCTTTTTTATGTTTCGTTTGTAACATAAAATACCAAATTAATTTCAGTTTGTTAATTTATAAATAAAGTTTTAATAAGTCAATATATATTTTTCGTGACAAACATATGATCGTAACACATGATCATGTCTTTAATCTGACAATAATATGATTTCGACATTATTAAACACAAAAGTCATTAAAAAAATTTAGAAAGATACCGATCAAACACTAATTCAAAATATAGAAAGATATAATAACGCTACTCGGTTTTCTGGATTCACAAAATCAAAATTGAAAAAGTTGATCAAATACTACAGAGCATCTTCGATGGAAAATTACAAGCAGTTGAGATAAAGCATACCGTCTATGTATTAATCTCAACGCCAGATACTCTCTCTATCAGCCAAAAACAGATTACTGCCTGCTTCATGTCCAGCCAGGGGTATGGAGTAGAGTAGTAACCTATACAACTTCCAACATCTGTCTAATTGAACTTAATTCCTCATCACATCATGCCTCGTCTATTAAAGAGTGCAATTTTTGGCGAAAGGTAGGGATTTTGCTCGCATCTATTGCCATTACCAAGCCAGTTAGCCGATAATCTTTTAGCTGCAATGTCAGGAGAGGAATAAGTGTTTCATTCACGCAAAGTTATCTGATACGAAGTAACAATAGCAACGTAATCACACATTATATAGACTGAAGAACGACAATATTAAATTTGAAATATCAACTCCTCCGCGGATGGAAGAAAGGAAAGAGCAGTTTGTCGTTTAAGAGAAATCGCCCCCAATTCGGAAAAACTAGGGGTACTCACAACAAAAATACAGCACTACCTTTGATTCAAATGAATGTCCAGTCCACCTTTCCTTTCTAGTCCATAACAATTCTGTACCCTTTCATATAAGGTTAGCTTTCTAAATACATAAAGTTTATTTTAGTGAAAAAACCAAAGCACGGCTCGCATGGGTTTCCAATAAATAGTTAACAATTAAATTTTGACAGCTCCAGGCAATGGTTTTTTAGCACTGAAAAGAATTATTACTACAAAGTGCAAACTATCATTCTCAGAAAGAGAATAATACAGAGATGCAGTAGAACTTTCAATTTATCTAGCCTCTATCCCAATTGAATGATACTAGAATACATATATATATATATGAGTAAAATTTTTCATTGGAGTATATACTTTTGTATTTTCTCCACTACACAGAACTTAAGGAGTTGCAGGAAATCAACAAATATAGACTATAAATATACACCCATTATAAAATACATAAAAGCTTTGATAGTATGAAAAAAGCACTTGCCTCGTCAGTCCGAACCAGCTGTGTATGCAAAGGAAAACTGAAGGACCAAGAGCTTAACTGATGAAGCATGTAAAGAAAGAATCAGACACGTTGCAGCAAAAAGGGGGGGGGGGGGGGGGGGTAAAGTAAAAAAAAATAATAATAATAATAAATGCTGGTACCTCGAGAAAGATTTCGTCTTCTGCCTTAATATATACAATAGTTTGATCGCCACTTGGCCCATTTTGCTTGACCGCATTCTTATGCTATAAGCACATCCATAAAAAAGTAGACAGTTCAAAGTCTACTAGACTGTAATAACATCATACTCAAATACCAAATGGGTGCTCATTACCTTGTAGATTTTACTGATTACCAGGTAAAACTTGAAGCAGAAAGAATTCTGGAGCTCCTCTGTAGGCTTAAAAAGACATAAGAATGACAAAGTTTCACTACAACAAGGTAAAGCTACATTCGCGAGAAAAAGAAACGACAAACGCAAGAGTCAAAACAATATGAGCATGTGAAATTTATTCAAGCTCATCCATCTAAGATTCTCCCATCTAACCTCATCTTCTGTAGCCCAAGAGACTTCATCAAAAAGTGCATCATAAAGGGGTGGCAAAAGCTGGGGAGGAAGATTCACAACACGCTGCGAGACTAAGAGACCAACATATGTCGCTTGGTCTCCTAGAAATAAGCTCAATTTAGTGTAAACATCCTTCTGGTGGCATGCTTTAAGCAGGAACTCTTTAACGTCCGCCATGCACTCTTGATCCTATTTTCCACAATCATTGCCAGACAAACAGTAAAAATACGCATTAAGAACTCCCATATTAAGCTATGAACATTTAGCACTGGAAAACAAAATGGGAACTTGGAAGCATCTCCAAATTTAGGTGCCAAATTTGACATCACAGGCCGGTTGACCGTGGTGACAAAATTTATAGTGTAGCATGGATGTAGGACATTTAAAGTATTAGTTTCTTACCTTATACCTCCCCAAGTTAAGAGCTGTGACAATGGAGTAAATACCATCATCTTCATCATTCTCTATTTTAACAACAGTTCCAACTGTGGGTTGACCGAGTATTACATCCACAAAACCACTCAAATCCCATTGCTTATTATCAAGGTAGGTCTGCAGAAGGATTTTAACTCCATGGAAATCACTAGGTTTTGGATCAAAGAACTCAAAATCTGCTTGAACAGTGCCCTATCAAAACAGAGGGAGAAGCTGTTAATGTACTAACATCACATACTAATAATCATTTAACAGCAATGAGTAATGGGATGTCTTACATCAGACTCTTCATCATCCGAAGAACCAGAATTTTGACTCTTGTCTACAAGTCGGTGTTTTTCCATTCTTTTACCTAGAAGGAAACACTCGGTTTCAGAACAAGCAAGAAATATAACCATCAAACTAGAAAATGAAATGGACCACTGCTCAAAAAAAATCTGAGATAGAAACTACATAATATATACAACAATTTAATTAAATACACTTCACCTGAAGAGCTAGGTAGATTACTTTCTGGAAATCTGGAGTTGGGGACCTTGTGTGTAACCTTGTTAGTTGATGCAATTCGTGCCATTGAACGAGAAAATGGGGAGAAGCTGAGAGGTAAACATCGCGCTGCTCTGCAATGTCTTGCTGGCTTCCGGGGCATTATACCAATAATGTAAACCTGAATACATAAGTTAGCTTTTTTTTTACTGGTCTATAAAATATTGTTGATAAGCAGCCTCAAAAAGTTGAGCACATTATGCAGAGCTTAAAATATTCATCAGAAAACGCAGATGATTCTTTTAAGTTTCAAAAATTTTAATAGATGACACAGTAAATGGACATTATAATTGACCTTACAACTTGTTGTGGTAATAAGCATTTCTCACACTATTCACCAATATCAGTTCAAAAAGACTTGGGAACAAATTGTCCAGGAAAAAAGTATTATCTTGAGGTTCATTCCCCCCTCTTTTTTTCTGGTATCTTCGTTAAAATTGTTCTATTTAGTAACACTTGCAAGACTGTTTCTTCTTCCTTGCATATGTGATATCCAAAAAGGTTCCAAGCTAATCACATCAGTTTTATATTTACTCCCTCCCTCCCTCCCTCCCTCTCTTCGTGTGTATTAGATATAGCTTAATAACAACTCAGTTTCACTTTATTTTTAAAGAAAAACCGTCCACATTCTCCCTCCTCCCTAGCATCAACCATTATCCCCAAATAGTTAAACCCAACCAAATAAGTTAAACATTATGTGTCGGGTATAGCCCTATTTCTATTTGTCTCTGTTCTCTCCCATCCTACATCATCTCTGTCACATTAACTGCACCATCACTCGCAAATATGCAATAAAGGATTGTTTTTCAGCAGGGTTATTGAGCCCCAAGACACAAGAATGCCACAAGAAAAGCACCCAAGAATGCAGCCATATAGCCAATGAAGTGGGAGGAAAACCATAAGGTCTCAGGTTCAAAACCCAACAAAGGAAAAAATTGCTAGGTGATTTCTTCCTACATGCCTAAGTCTTGGTGGGCAAAGTTACCCGGTAACTATGTTGGTGGGAGGTAGAAGTTATCCAATATAATAGTCCGAGGTGCGCGCAAGCAAGCTCGATCACCACCGTCATAAAAAAAATAAAAAAGAAATTGCACAAGAAAATACTGGAGCTTCAAAAATGAGGCGTATAAGTTAAATTTGCAAACTTTTACATGTCATTCATAATTCTAGTACTTTTATAATGATAAGTCCCCTTGTTATAAGTAAAGCAGCATTATTTAGCATAACAAGAAAGAGGGTATAAGACCAATAAATATTAACAACTCAGTTCCATCAACAAATGCAATAATACCCAGCAATGCAGAATCCAATTTCAGCAAAAGGGACAAAACCCAGCACTAAATTTTCAATTATCGGCAGAAAATAAATAATTTCAAGCATAAAGTTCCCTTCATAATAATTTTCAGTAGAAGAGAATCATACCCCAAAAACAGGGTTGAGAGAAGGGTGGCAAGCGGCTTCCGGCGGAAGACAGCTCCGGCAACTGAGGGACGTCGGAGGGGAAGAGCGGCGAGGTTTTTGTTTTGCTGTTTGATGAGGTAGCGAGACGGGGGGCGGGGGGAGGTTTTAAGAGTCCTGAAGTTTTCAAATAAAGCAATTTTAGTCCCTTGATTTGACTTTAATGTCCAAACTTTGGAAACTTTACAGAAAAATGAAAATGCATAATTATTTTTTGTCCATCCTTCATTCTTAATTTTCCCTCCTTTTTTACAGTGGTTAATTTTTGGGGATGTGCACAAATAGTCACTAATAGAAGCTATTTTTATTTTAAAACAAATGTTTTAAATGTATTTATTCTTTAGCCATTAGTTTAATAATTTTTTACCGGACTGGACGAAAATACCCTCATGCTATAACTTCTCAAGGAGGAGGTTGAACGTAAAAATTGCGCGGGGTACCCTATTTGGTCGCCCCCATTTAACCCCTCGCTGAGCTGAAGTTCACCAGTTAAGCTGAAGTTCGCCAGTTATAAAGACAAAACTTCAGCATACGGGGCTGAAGTTCCCTAGTTACAAAGACAAAACTTCAGCTCTAGAGCTGAAGTTCCCCAGTATGCTGAAGTTCCCCAGTTACAAGTCCTTGCGCATGTTTGAAGTTCAAAAGTTAAAGGACACGCAGTCCTTAACTTCAAGTTTCAAGTTCAAAATTTAAGGACAAACAGTCTTTAACTTCATGTTTCAAGTTAAAAAGTTAAGGACAAGCAATCCTTAACTTCATGTTTCAAGTTAAAAAGTTAAGGACAAGCAGTCCTTAACTTAAAGTTTCAAGTTAAAAAGTTAAGGACAATAGGTCCTTAACTTATAGTTTTCAGTCCTTAACTTAAAAGTTCAAGTTAAAAAGTTTAGGACAATAGGCCCTTAACTTTTGAACTAAACTTCAGGACTACAGGTCCTTAACTTTTGAAATTAACTTCAAGACTTCAGGACTACATTGAGCTGAAGTTCCCCAGTGTAACTGGAGGAACTTTTGCCCCGTATGCGGAAGTTTTTATTTTTATAACTAGAGAACCTCAGCCCCGTATGCTGAAGTTCCCCAGTTACAAGTCCTTGCGCAAGTTTGAAAATACCCTTGCGCATGTTTGAAGGTCCTTAACTTCAAGTTTCAAGTTAAAAAGTTAAATACAAAAAGTCCTTAACTTCAAGTTTCAAGTTCAAAAGTTAAGGACAAGCAGTCCTTAACTTCATGTTTCAAGTTAAAAAGTTAAGGACAAGCAGTCCTTAACTTAAAGTTTCAAGTTAAAAAGTTAAGGACAATAGGTCCTTAACTTATAGTTTTCAGTCCTTAACTTAAAAGTTCAAGTTAAAAAGTTTAGGACAATAGGCCCTTAACTTTTGAACTAAACTTCAGGACTACAGGTCCTTAACTTTTGAAATTAACTTCAAGACTTCAGGACTACATTGAGCTGAAGTTCCCCAGTGTAACTGGAGGAACTTTTGCCCCGTATGCGGAAGTTTTTATTTTTATAACTAGAGAACCTCAGCCCCGTATGCTGAAGTTCCCCAGTTACAAGTCCTTGCGCAAGTTTGAAAATACCCTTGCGCATGTTTGAAGGTCCTTAACTTCAAGTTTCAAGTTAAAAAGTTAAATACAAAAAGTCCTTAACTTCAAGTTTCAAGTTCAAAAGTTAAGGACAAGCAGTCCTTAACTTCATG
>MDKI01115360.1:0-38441 GCA_005239505.1 Nicotiana paniculata
AACTTGAAGTTCAGGACCAAGTGTCCTTAACTTTTAAACTTGAAAGTTGAAGTTCAGGACCTACTTGTCCTTAACTTTTGAACTTGAAACTTGAAGTTCAGGACCAAGTGTCCTTAATTATTAAACTTGAAAGTTGAAGTTCAGGACCTATTGTCCTTAACTTTTAAACTTGAAACATAAAGTTAAGGACTGTTTGTCCTTCACTTTTTAACTTGAAACTTGAAGTTAAGGACTGCTTGTTCAAATCTTTTATGTTCTTTTTCCTTCTTTGTAGTGTTATAATGGAAGGAGATCGTGTGTTCGAGTTTAATGTTTGGTGAAACCTCATGAGCTATTGGAAAGGAGATCTACAATATAAGAAAACGATAAAAAGTTTTTTGTCAAACCGGCAGTGGAAGAAATTAAGGGATGGTATTTTCAGAAACTTTTTCAAGTTACAAAGTGTGAATTTTCTGGTAAACTTATTCACTGTCTATTACTTTATGAAATTGTAAGTAATGACGCTAATTCGATGACGTTCAAGGTTTTTGACCATGCACTTAAGTTTACACGGGAAGCATTTAATATAATCACTGGTTTGAACTGTTCTTCTACACTGGATATTAAAGGTTTGGATGAAAAAGAGAATAGGCTTTTGAAAGTTTATTTCCCTGGAAAGGATCATATTGAGTTAGTTGATTTGTATGATTTTATTTCTAGTCACCCAGATGGTACATCTTCGTCATTTTAAGGCAGCGATGATGATGCTGTGAAGTTAGCAACAATATATTTTGTTGAATCTGTTTTGTTGGGTAAGAGGAAGAGTAGGAACGTGTCTGAGAAGTTAATAAAAATTGTAGATGATGATCTACTTTGCTCTTCATTCAACTGGGGCTCTCTATGTTATGAAACATTATTAAAATCATTGAAAAGTTGTTTGAAGCCCAATAAGAATGAAATGAGAAAGATAAAGACAAAGATAAAGACAAGGATAGCTACACTCTACTTGGCTTTCCTTTTGCTTTTTGTGTTTGGATTATGGGAGTGTTGCCAATTTTCCAAGAAAAATAATTTGTTAACTTTCGAGAATGTGGTTATCCTCGGATGTTATGTTATTCAGACATGAAATCTCCACAATATGATTCTTTGTGTAAAAGATACTTCCACAATGAAAGTGTAAGTTAATCTGATTACTCGATTTTTTTTAAATTTTATTTATGTTTTTTAGTTCTGAAAACTTATGTTTTTTTTTTCTTATATAATAGTTGTATAAATTGATCGAGATGACACCATTTATCTCTTGTGAAGAAGATGCGGAGGTTGTTACTGTGCATGAGCCATTTTCTCAAGATCAAAGCTCAGTGCCTTCTTCCACACAATTTGATGAAGCCATTCTTAAGGAAATTGTTAAAGTAAGTTTTCTGTCTTTTAATAGCATTAGTTTTTTATTTGATTGTTTTTTGCTTAAGAGACTTTTTTTTATGGGTTTTGATTTAGAGATTATCAGAGCAGTTTAAAAAGGATCTACAGCCTGAAGTTACTAGAATAAATCAGAAGATATATGTGACAAAAAAAAAAGATTGAAAATGATATGAAGGTAATATCATTAATTTTAGTTAGTTTAAAGTTAAGGACACAAATTCAAAGTTAAGGACATATTATCCTTAACTCTTTAACTTGGAATTCAAAGTTATTTAACTTAGAATTCAAAGTAAAGGATTGTTTGTCCTTAACTTTTGAACTTGGAATTCAAAGTTAAGGACCAAGTGTCTTCAACTTTTTAATTTGGAATTCAAACTTAAGGACCAAGTGTCCTCAACTTTTTAACTTGGAATTCAAACTTAAGGACTGCATGTCCTTAACTTTTGAACTTGGAATTCAAAGTTAAGGACTGCCCGTTCTTAACTTTTTAACTTGGAATTCAAAGTTAAGGACTGTTTATCCTTAACTTTTGAACTTGGAATTCAAAGTTAAGGACCAAGTGTCCTCAACTTTTTAACTTGGAATTCAAACTTAAGGACTGTCTGTCCTTAAGTTTCTAATTTAGTTTCTTTCACAGGATTTAAAGAAAAGTCTAGGATCAAAGATTGATACTTTGTTGAAGTTTTTTGTGAAAGCTGATGAACGGAACATAGAGAGAGAATTTAGTGTTCCAATTAGTAAAGATGGAGTTGATGATCATGGTGATGGTACAGAACCTACTGTGACAATTAACAAAGATGCAGGTGGTGGTGAACGTAATGATACAGATATGCATGCAGAAGTTCAGTATGAAAGCGATTATAGAGATGCACATCTAGATGATGAAACTGTTAATGGCACTCAAATTGGGAAAGGTTAGATATAGATTATGAATTTTTTGTCATTGAAATTTATATTAAATAGCGTAATACATATAAACTTTTTTGTGTTACAAATATATGTAGAATCTATTGTTGGAGTGGAAGTTCAAGATGGTGTAGAATTTCAAGAGCAGGAAAATCCAAAAGAGACGGGAGTAACAGAGAAAATCTGTAAATGTGTAGTGCAATCTCAGGATTTAGAAAGTCCATTGGGAACAAGTGTAAGTGAGATTGTATGCAAATGCTTTGAAGGAACATATGATATGTATACACCTCTCACATATAAAGAGAAGTTTGGATTTCAAAATTGTGCCAATCAAGGTTAGATGGAATTTTCATGTTTTGTTGAAAGTTAGTTTTAGTAATTATTAGAATGGGTATTAATTGTAAATGTTACATAATCTTTTGAAGCTGCAAGGGAAGAAGATGGAGTGGAGTATCAAGAGAGAACTGGAGTACGATCTCAAGATTTCGAAAATACCAAAGGAACAAGCATAAGTGAGACTGTTTCCAAATACATAGATGGAACACGTGATCTCTCTACACCTCGCTCTCTTCCCGACAATATTGGAAGTGAAGAAAATGCTACTGAAGATAATGATTTAACTGGGATCATCTTGACAGTTGCAAAAGGTTAGACAATGATTTTTTTTAATTTTATACATAACAAGTACTAATTGTGTTAGCTCTTTATTTTGTAGAATCATGTGAACTTGCAATTGAAGAACATAGAGAACAGATGCAAGATAAAGAAAATGTGCAGTTGGAAGATAAAGAAAATGCAACCAATATGTCAGCTCAATCGTCTGTTGAAAAAATACAAGAAGGCAGTGTGAACGAGACAAGTATTGATTGTGTCCTAAATATTATATTTATAATTGGAATTGCTGACAACTTGCATCAAACTAATGTGTATATATAGTTTTGTCTGCGGAGCAAAACAAAGATGGAGCTCTTAACCAATATACTAGGAAAAGGAAGAGGGGTGATAATATTGGTTATGATGGTCCATCATTTTCTATTCTTACTCCTACTCCTCCAAGTACACAAATGAGCATTGATGAGGGTTTGCCTATGGAGGTTGAAGGAAATGTTGAAGAAGAGCTTGGTCGAGGCAAAAGGAATAAGATGTTTAGTTGACAGTTGAAATCTCCTTTTGAACATGAAAGAAAAACAACAAAATCGATGGCACAGAATGAAAATACTTTTAACAATTCAGGCTGGATAAAATCAAAATATACTCGTACATGTATTTTTCATTATGCAAAAGATGATACAAAATTATTGGAGAAATTCATTGCGTAGTTGGGCAAGGAGAAAAGGAAAGGTCTCAAAAAACCGTAAGTCCCTTAATGTATTTTGTTATTTGTTAATTTCTTAAATTTGTGTCCTTAACTTGTGAATTTAAATTTAGGACTAAGTGTATTGATTTTGAAATTCCTAAAGTTAAGTGTCCTTAAGTTCTGTGAATGTAAGTCTAAGTTTATCACCAAGTGTCCTTAACTTTAGAACTTGGAAATCAAAGTTCAGGACTAACTGTCCTTAACTTTTCAACTTGAAACTCAAACTTCAGGACCATGTGTCCTTACCTTTTCAAGTTGAAACTAAAACTTCAGGACCTAGTGTCCTTAAGTTTTCAACCTGAAAATCAAACTTCAGGACCTAGTGTCCTTAACATTTGAACATGGAAATCAAAGTTCGAGACCAATTGTCCTTAACTTTTGAACTTGAAACTCAAACTTAAGGACCGTGTGTCCTTAAGTTTTCAACTTGAAAATCAAACTTCAGGACCATGTGTCCTCAACTTTTCAACTTGAAACTCAAACTCCAGGACCAAGTGTCCTTAACTTTTGAACTAGAAACTCAAACTTCAGGAGCAAGTGTCCTTAACTTTTGAACTAGAAACTTAAACTTCAGGACCTAGTGTCCTTAAGTTTTGAACTTGAAAATCAAACTTCAGGACCTAGTGTCCTTAACTTTTGAACATGGAAATCAAAGTTCAGGACCAAGTGTCCTTAACTTTTCAACTTGAAACTCAAACTTCAGAACCATGTGTCCTTAAGTTTTCAACTTGAAAATCAAACTTCAGGGTCATGTGTCCTCAACTTTTCAACTTGAAAATCAAACTTCAGGACCATGTGTCCTTAAGTTTTCAACTTGAAACAAACTTCAAGACCTAGTGTCCTTAATTAGGAAATGAGGACTAAACTCTAATTTTCATATTTTCAAAATTTTCAGGGGAGAAACTGATATATATGCTGATGATAATAGTGTGAGGAAGAATCCATACAAATTGTATCAGCTAAAAATCATTAGCAAAATGTTCTTCCTTGAGCTTTTAGATAGTATCTTTGTACTTGATGATAAAGTTTGATAATTCGCAAGGCATTTATTTTTTTATTCTTAATTTACTGTTTTTGATTATTTTGTGACTGATGGATCTGTTTTACTTTTTGCATTTTTATGAAGCATATTGACATTGCCCTATATTATTTAAGAAAGAAGGAATGCTACCACCCTCACGATCATCCTTTTGGTTGTACAACTACAGATATAGTTTTTGATAACTATATGCTACAGATATATAAGGAATTCAATAAAGATGTTACAAATATCTTTTGGTGTGGTGATAATCAGTTGGTTCTGACACTGTGTGGGATGACAATCGTTGATGTGGAATTGCTTGGACAGAGGTTGACAAAATCTTTTTTCCATGCCGGCTTCCTTCAGAAGAAGATAATGATGTGACGCATTTTTTGTTGGAGGTATTGGACTTGAATGAGAAAAAGATTGATGTGTATGATTCCATATATAGTAAGCCATATGAGGCAGGAATGAAGCACATTGAAATGTATGCACGCGTGATCCCCAACTTGCTAAAGTTCTCACAGTTTGAGAAAAATCACAAGTCTTTTGGAAATGCATTCAACAAATTTGATATTCAGTGGCAAAGATCACCACACCAAACGGGATCGTACATGTTGTTATTTGTTATATAATTTATATGTACTTTAGATTTATTGTTTAATTGACTCTATATCTTACATTTTTCATAGGACTGATTGTGGTGCATTCCTAATCAAATATGTGGAGTTGTTGATAATGGGAAAGGATGTGGAGAAATTCCAACTTGAAGACATAAAAGACTTTAGAAAAGAACTTGCAGCAAATCTTTGGGCACATGGAGAATGGAAAAGAAATTCACGACTATGATAGTGAAAATGAAACTTGTTGTCCGAAGGAGTTGTAGTTTAGTTGTAAAGAAACTTAGTTGTAGTTGATTTTTTATAAAGAATCCATATAAATTCTGAAATTTCTTGTAAATTTTGCAATAAGGCAATTTCATTTTGTTTGCATAGCATAATTTTTTGTCACAGCTATGCAAAATTACAATTTCAGAAGTAATATGAAGGCATCATGTTTTTAATTTCTTTGTTTCTGTCAAGTATTGATTTGTCTATTTTCAAATTCAAAGTTAAAGACCAAGTGCCCTTAACTTTTAAACCTATAAGTCGAAGTTAAGGACTTCTTGTCCTTAACTTTTAAACCTGTAAGTGGAAGTTAGGGACTGCATTCCTTAACTTTTACACTTGAAAGTTTAAGTTAAGGACCGCATGTCCTTAACTTTCGAACCTATTAGTCGAAGTTAAGGACTTCCTGTCCTTAACTTTTGAACTTGTAAGTGGAAGTTAAGGACATCCTATCCTTAACTTCTGAACTTGAAAGTCGAAGTTAAGGACTTCCTGTCCTTAACTTTTGAACTTGTAAGTGGAAGTTAAGGACATCCTATCCTTAACTTCTGAACTTCAAAGTCAAAGTTAAGGATTGCATGCCCTTAACTTTTAAACATGTAAGTCGAAGTTAAGGACTGCTCGTCCTTAACTTATAAACCTGTAAGTGGAAGTTAAGGACTCCCTGTCCTTAACTTCTGAACTTGAAAGTCAAAGTTAAGGACTGCATGTCCTTAACTTTTAAACATGTAAGTCGAAGTTAAGGAATGCCCGTCCTTAACTTATAAACTTGTAAATGAAAGTTAAGGACTCCCTGTCCTTAACTTCTGAACTTGAAAGTCAAAGTTAAGGACTACATGTCCTTTACTTTTAAACATGTAAGTCGAAGTTAAGTACTGCTCGTCCTTAACTTATAAACCTGTAAGTGGAAGTTAAGGACTCCCTGTCCTTAACTTCTGAACTTGAAAGTCAAAGTTAAGGACTGCATGTCCTTCACTTTTAAGCATGTAAGTTGAAGTTAAGGACTGCACGTCCTTAACTTATAAACCTATCCTTAACTTCTAAACTTGAAAGTCAAAGTTAAGGACTGCCTGTCCTTAACTTTTAAACATGTAAGTCGAAGTTAAGGACTGTGAGTCCTTAACTTATAAACCTGTAAGTGGAAGTTAAGGACTCCCTGTCCTTAACTTCTGAACTTAAAAGTCAAAGTTAAGGACTGTCTATCCTTAACTTCTGAACTTTGAAATCAAAAGAAAAAAATAATATAAGCGGAAAGAAATTTTGAAAATTCAGACATCTGCTCAAATAAGAATTATCTAAATGAATCAAATTCATGGAAAAAGCTTAAAAAAGTCAGTAAATCTACTCTTCTCTCTGCTTCCTAGAAAATGGATGGACTGCCGGAGAATATATACAAGTTATTCTATTATGACCAATTCTTCTGCAACGACTACATTTGAATGATATTTTTGATAACTCGGTAACTGGAATATTCCTTTTCTTCTGCCTTCTACCTGGTGGCACTTTGAAATCTGGAGGTTTAATAATTTGTGACTTAACACTCTCTGGTACAAACCAAGAATCAATATGTCCTATAGGATGTATTTGTCTTTCATATGTTTTCAGCCAAGATTCCTTTAAGTACCAATGCGAGCAAAAGTTGGACTTATTGATGTTTCTCTTCTCAATAGATGTAATTGCATGTATGCATGGTAATTCATCAAATTGAAACTGAAAACAATCACATGTTCTTTTGTTTAAGTCCACCAAGAAAGTAATTCCTTTTTCTCAACTCTAGAATGCCATGAATCAACAGGAAAGACCTTCAATGTTGAAAACTTATAAGTTAGTACATTATGTTAAATTATATTAAAATAATAACCTAAACATAGAATATAATACTTACATTCAAAGTAAATGCTAAATCTATCTTTTTCTTCAATTCCTCTTCTACCCAACAAGAAACATCATAAAAAGTTCCTTCTGCTTGATTTCTTCTTTCATAAAACCAACGTTGTATCTTCACTTGGATGAAATCCATCATTCTTAATATAGGTAGTTCCCTTGCTTCTAATAGGACAGAATTCATTGACTCAGCTATCTTTGTTGTTAGCATGTCATATCTTCGTCGTGGACTACAAGAACGTGCCCACCTTTCCGGTGGTTCTTTCATCAAGTAGTCATAAGTCTTCTTATCTACTTTTGCCATATCTGACATGTAAAGATCAAATTCTTTGCGCCTGTATACTCTTGCAGCACTTTGAAAAAGTTTTATGACCTCACTTTTCACTTTCCTTCGCTTTAGGTTCTGCTCCAAATGATAAATACAAATCCCATGGTGCCTTTCAGGATATACCTTTACAATAACATATGCAATAGCTTGATGCCTGTCTAATAAAAAAATCAAATTCTCATGGCTTCTAATTGCATTGCGAAGCTCACTAAAGTACCACTCATATGAATTGTTATTTTCAGATTCTGCTATTCTAAAGGCTAGTGGGAAAATTTGGTTATTTGCATCCTTTGAAACTGAAATCATTAAAACACCACAAAATTTTGACTTCAAAAAAGTTGCATCAACAACAATCACTGGTCTACAACGATTCCAACCAACTATTGATGATCCATATGTATAAAACATTTAAACAAACCTGAAAATACAGTAAAAGAAGGTTAACAGAAGTTAAGGATAGACAGTCCTTAACTTCGACTTACAAGGTCAAAAGTTAAGGACAGGTAGTCCTGAAGCTAGACTAACAAGGTCAGAAGTTAAGGACAGGTAATAAACTCTTTTTTGATTGTTTACCTGTAAGTGGAATGTCCTTAACTTCTGAACTTGAAAGTCAAAGTTAAGGACTGCCTGTCCTTAACTTTTAAACATGTAAGTCGAAGTTAAGGACTGCCCGTACTTAACTTATAAACCTATAAGTGGAAGTTAAGGACTCCATGTCCTTAACTTCTGAACTTGAAAGTCAAAGTTAAGGACTGCCTGTCATTAACTTTTAAACATGTAAGTTGAAGTTAAGGATTGCACGTCCTTGACTTATAAACCTGTAAGTGGAAGTTAAGGACCCCCTGTCCTTAACTTCTGAACTTGAAAGTCAAAGTTAAGGACAACACGTCCTTAACTTTTTAACTGGTTAAAGACAGCATGTGCTAACGTTTATAAAACAAACTAATAAACTCTTTATTGATTGTTTACCTGTTGTTGTCTATCTTTATGTTAGTATAAGTTCCCGGGTTTTTACTTCTCATCATATACAATTATGAAGACAATAATTCATAATTCTCTTCAGGAGTTCCTCTTATTAAAGCAGAAGCATGTTGAATAGCACGTCACGCCTTGTGATAACCAATGTCTAGTCCATGCAATTTTTGCATTTCTGCCATGACAAAAGCTGGTGTAACTTAAAACCTTGGGTCTCGAAGATTGTCAATAATGTAACCACTAATCAACTTTGAAGTTGCATGCCTTTGATCATCTTTCATAGTGTTAACTGAGCAGTCATGATTTTCTCGATCTTTACTATCTTAAACAATGTTGAATCTTTAATTCTGAAAGCACGCACACTCCACCCACACCTATAAATAAAACTACAAGAAATTGCATACTTGAAATATAAAATAAGAAATACCAGATTGTAGAAATCGATGTTCTTGCACTTCAATGGAATTTTCTTCTTGTCTACTCTTGATCCACGAAAATCCCTGTGTAATTGTTTTTTAGGAGTCTATTTATAGGTTTAGGGTGAACCCTAACCGTGTAGGAGACTTCTATTTCAACTGGGAAATATTTAACTCGTCAAACTCGGACTTGGGCGAAACTGGGGACCCCTGGCGTTTGGGCTCTAACGCCCCCCTAACGCCAGGGGGGGCCTGGCGTTATGGCCTAATGCCCCCCTAACACCGGGGGGGCCAGGCTTTATGGGGCAAACGCCCCCTAACGCCAGGGGGTGCCAGGCTTTAGGGGGCAAACGCCCGGCTATCGCCCGGGCGTCTCCTTTTGCGTATTTTGGCGTATTTGCATCCCTTTAGCTCCGTTTCCATCTCCAATTCACCTACACATGAAATAAACTCCATTAAGCACATAACAAGTGTAATTTTATCATTAATGCGCATAAAATGTAAGGTATATCACATGTTAAACCATGCAATTTAGTCTCGCATCAGTGGTCGGTGAAAACATCAATATGAACCCCATATAGATAATGCCGCCAAATCTTTAGGGCAAAGGCAACTGCGACTAACTCAAGATCGTGCGTAGGATAGTTCTGTTCATGTTTCCGCAACTGTCTGGAGGCGTACGCGATAACCTTACCATGCTGCATAAGAACACAACCTAGGCCAATTCTCGAGGCATCACAATATACAACATAACCCTGGGTTCCATCCGGAAGAGTCAAGACAGGTGCCGTAGTAAGCCTTTTCTTTAGCTCCTGAAAACTTTGTTCACATACCTCAGTCCACTGAAACTTAGCTCCCTTATGTGTCAGTTTCGTCAATGGTGCAGAGATAGAGGAAAATCCCTCCATAAACCTTCGGTAATACCCTGCCAAGCCTAAAAAGCTACGAACCTCTGTCGGATTCAGGGGCCTCGACCAAGTCATCACAACTTCAATCTTTTGGCCATCAACCTTGATACCATCGCCGGTAATAACATGAACAAGAAAAGATACAGAAGTTAGCCAAAATTCACATTTAGAGAATTTAGCATATAACCTGTAGTCCTAGAGAGTCTGCAATACAATTCCCAAGTGGTCCGCACGCTCGGCTTCCGATCGTGAATATATCAGGATGTCGTCAATAAACACAATCACAAATTCATCCAAGAATGGTTTGAATACCTGTTTCATAAGATCCATAAAGGCTGCTGGGGCATTTGTAAGCCCGAAAGACATGACAAGGAATTCAAAAAGGCCATACCTCGTCCTGAATGTTGTTTTTGGGATATCAATATACCTGACTCGTAGCTGATGATAACCGGATCGCAAGTCGATCTTCGAAAAGCATTTGGCACCTTGTAACTGCTCGAACAAGTCATCAATCCATGGAGGAGGATACTTATTCTTGATAGTGACTTTATTTAGTTTCCTGTAGTCAATACACATCCGCAAGGAGCCATCTTTCTTTCGAACAAAGAGCACCGGAGCACCCCATGGGGATGTAATTGGCCTAATAAAGCCTTTATCGAGAAAGTCCTTCAGTTGTTACTTCAATTCCCTTAGCTCTGCAGGAGCCATTATGTAGGGAGGAATGAATGTAGGCTACGTATCAGGAAGCAAATCTATAGCGAAATCGATTTCCCTTTCGGGGGGAATTCCTGGAAGCTCGTAAGGGAATACTGTCTGGAATTCATTCACAATAGGAACCGACTGAAGAGTCGGTGGCTCCTTATCTATATCCCTGACATGAACCAAATGGTATATATAGCATTTAGAAATAAATTTATGAGCCCTAAGGTATGTAATAAACTTACCCTTGGGCGTGGTTGCATTACCTTTCCATTCAAGGACAGGCTCACCAGGAAAATGAAATCGGACCAACTTTGCACGACAATCAATATTAGCATAACAAGCTGCCAACCAATCCATACCCATAATGACATCGAAGTCTAGCATAACCAATTCAACTAAATCAATTGTTGGACGGTCATTAATTAACATTTTACAACCTCGATAGAAATGACTAGCTACAATAAAGTCGCAAACTGGCGTAGACACCTCAACTGACTGTGGCAACAACTCAGATCTCATCTCAAGCTTACCAGCAATAAATGGAGTAATATATGAAAATGTAGAGTCGGGATCTATCAATGCATAAATGGCATGAGAATATATTGTCAATACACATGTGACAACATCTGGGGATGCCTCTGAATCCTGTCGGCCTGTGAGTGCATAAAAGAGGTTATGTCCACCACTAGAACCTGAGGTTTCTCCTCCACCTCTCCTCCTACCACGGACCTGAGTAGGCTTTGGACCTGGCCGGGGAGCACGGACTGAGGGCGAAGAGGCTGTCGTGGATCCTGAAGGCTGAGCTGGTGCACCTTTGCCTAACCCCGGTCACCGGCTAATAAAATGTCATGTCTGCCCACAATGATAACATGCACTCGAACCCTGTCTACATTGCCTGGTGTGCAGCTTACCGCACTGAGTACACGAAGAGTAGGTTGTCTCATCTGTGTGGAACGCTCCTGGCGACGGCCCTCAGGCTGGCCTGAGCTCTGCCCCGGTCCTGACTTAATATAATGATCAAACCGCTGGCTCTGCATCTGTGGTGGGAAACTACCTGCTGACCGAGGTGGATATCGATGGAGTAGGGGCCTAAAATCACCCTGTGGCTCCCTATAAGACCCCATAGTACGAGCCCTCTTACTCTGCTCCCTATCCCTGCGAGTATCATGAATCCGCCGGGAAAGGTCCTTTGTAGTCTGAGCGAAAGCCTTTATGCGGTAAATATCTACATCATCCGATAGGGATGCTACCCTAAAGTCTCTAATCAGATGATTCCTCAAACCATCTACATAATGATGAACTCTAGCCCTCATGGTACGTACGATATTTGGTGCATACCTCGCCAAAGAATTAAACTTATGGCTATAATCCCTCACACTCATATCCCCCTGCTTCAGGCTAAGAAACTGGTCAAGACGGGCCTCCCGAACCTCCCGTGGAAAATAATGGTCTAAAAAAGCCTCAGAGAAGTCCTCCCACTCTGCTGGCGGAGCAGCAGGTCCTCCAGATCTCTCCAATGCCTTATACCATAGGACGACTACATCACGTAGTCGAAAAGAAGCCAACTCAGAGCCTCGGTGACAGAGGCATGCATAACCTCAATACTCTATACATATGACCTCGGTGGGGATCCTCAGTGGAACTGGATCCTGTAAATAATGGAGGGGCCAAGTTAAGAAACTCTTGAACCGTCGAACTTCCTGTCCGATCTCTCTAGGCATCTGCTCCCGACTCTAGCTATCGCTCATGAATAGAAACCATCCTAGTCAGCAACTGAACTGCCTCCCTCATCCCCTGCTCCCCAGTCTATGATGGGGGAACAACAGGTGCTGGAGGTCCTGTGTCTCTAGCTGCCTCAGGTACCAATGGAACTGGTGAGGCTGGGGGTACTGCATCTACCTGGGCTCCAACAAGTGCTGGGGAAGCTGAAACTAGGGGTACTGGAGACTCACTGTGTGCCTCTAAAGGAAATCTATCCCTCTGACCCGGTGGGAACGACTGGTACCTTCCCTCGGATCCATACCTATCTCTTGATGTGCCATATCCTGAGCATAGGTAGCCTGTTAGATAAGAAACGCAAAGCACAATTTAGATTTCATATGTTCTTATAACTTCGCTCTATAGCACGATCTATTAATTGAAAGAAACGTAACCATTCCTAAATGCCTCATAGCCTCCTGATTATCAGTGTGGTGCACAACACACCCATAAGAAAGACTCTACTAGAGACGGCTTTTGGACTCCCTGGGATACGACCTGCTCTGATACCAAGCTTGTCACGCCCCAAACTAGGGGAGGCACGACTGGCACTCGATACTCTATTCGGTCGAGTTATCCACTAAACATACTAGCTAACTAAACTGGGGGCCCAACAAATCGGGCAGCACAACATCTGAAATACTAAGCCTGGACCGTTAAGGTCATGACCTGAATAACAATAAGCCATATAAACAAAGGTAGACAAGCCAAAATAATAAAGTACTAGCTGGCCGACGAGGCCGCGACTGAAGACATACATGCCTACACACATATATATACATGCCAAGCCTATGGGCTAGAGACTGAAAGTTTCAAAAAGAAACCCAGAATATTGTGTCCACAATAGCCTCTAAGAGTGTCATAAGCACTGTCGGGACAAGGCCCCGACTATACCCAAACTATACAACAAAAGTAACCATCCTATGGAAGCTCCAGGAAGAGGTGGAGCTTACCGACTCACAGCTGAACCCCGAAATCCTAGCGGAGGGGTCGATCAGAGTCCCTACTGGACCTGCACGCACGAAACAAAAAAGCAGTATCCCCAGGAAACGGGACATCAGTACGAATAAAAATGTACTGGTATGTAAGGCAGAAAGTAGAATCATACATAGTTGATGTAAAAAAGGTAATAGAGATATTACCTGACACTGAAACTCTAATAGCCTCCATGGCCGACATCTGACCTCATAGTATTCAAATATGCATGGTATGCTCGTGTAATCGTATGTCGTGAATACATATATATTGATGCAAATACATGACATACCTAACCAAATGCTAGCAATGTCGGTCTCTTCCCAGTAGCTAACCGGTATCATATTGCCAACATGTGGCCATCTGTACAATATATATAGTCTTTCGAGCAAATAGGCCCCTTACCTCCGATTATAGCTCGAAGTCCATGCATAATATGCCATGTATGATATGAACTTTGAATGCACATAATAGGTCATAACAAGAACTTAGCCAATCTTGGCCCATTGGTACTCTTATTCTCATAATCTCATAATCACATTCGTATCGCATACAAATGTCTCGTGGAGCCTCATATGTTTTTTTTAATAAGCTTGAAAACTTAACTCGACTTTTAGAAAGATAACTTAACTCAGAAGATGTTCATAAAAAGCTTAAGGTGCTTCACTTAGTCCTTATACCTGATTTCTTGATAATTAGTAAAAGAAAGTATTTCAAAAATCAAGTGTTTTAGTAGTTTAAACATAAAAATTATATTTGAGATTTTTGAAAATCGACGTATCACTTTAGAGATATTTAAAATATACTTTAAAAAGGAAGAAGGACTGATCGCAAATACTAAATACCTTTATTTTTAAGTCACGCAACCCAAAGACAAATAAGAATTCATATATATGGACATATAGTTAAGAAAGCCGACAAATGACATATATAAATGTCGAATACCCTATTTAACCGAACGAGTGAAATATCAACCTAATAGCATCATGAAAATACTTCATCTACGATCCCGATGCCTTTCACAGAAGGTCTTTCTAGCAATAGAATAGTAAAATATCACATTTGGCGTCTTAGGAACTTCCCTGAATTCGTGCTAAAAGGAAGGACGAAGCTTAGCCTTAACATACCTCTCCAACGAACGTCAGAATGTCTGTAGTTCCTTCACGAAAGTTGATCCTTACGTCCTAAGATTTGCAAACACTATATATATGCAGCTTATACGCACCTATAAACATTTCATAATTGAGTTTAAATCGGTAGATTTGCCATATGACCCTAACTTGACGAAACGTCCGTAGAACTTTGTAAAAACGATTATAAAAGAGTCCCAAGATGATTAACTTGGAAAACCAAGTACAAAGCCTGAATAACCAGAAAGAAAAACAAATTCATATCTTCCAAAAATAGCTCCAAACACAACTAATAGAAGGGGGAAACGATTGCAAAGCTTAGAGATTGCGTTTCTAGGCACGGGGACAAACTTTAACGATAGAAATCGTTAAAAACGCACCTTAATCATTCAAGAACACCATGGGACCTTATATTCAGCTTGCTCACTGTTTTGGGACTAAAATGAAATGTTTTGGGGTCTTAAAAGTCGAATTTGCCGACTTATACCACTTGTTTGACCCGATCCGGTTCGCGACCCGATTTCAGCCCGGACAGTTCGTGGTAAAACAGTCATAACTTTTTACTCCAATGTCGGTTTGATGTGAAATATTTTTGGTTGCGAACTAGACTCGTAGAACTTCGATTCGGTAGGTTGTGAGTCCCATAAATCTTTATATATTGGGAGAAATGATCTGATACATTTGACCCAAAGTTTAGAAAATTTATTAGAGAAATTTACGATAACTTTTGCCGACCTTTATTTCGCAACTTGCTTGACTCCAAAACTTAACATGTGACCAGTGTGATATTATAATACCTCCTAACACATTATTCTTAGCATATTAAACACTCTTAGTCTTATCTCACAAGTGCAAGTTAACTTAAACCTTCCGAACGCGCGGGGTGCTACCCGAGCCATTTCTTTAACCACGAACCTTTGTTTAAGGGATTCCTTTGACCTAAAGCTTTAGTTTAGTTCCTTGATATTACCACACATTTTCAGTCTTATTCTCCCAATGTGCTATACCCAATTATATATACCTAATATAACCACGCCACTTTATGTATATTACGTAAGAGAAAAGAAAAAAACGCATGGTGTTTCACATGTATCGGGTTAACGGTTTAACGGATGAGGAACATATTTAAAAAAATTTATTAACGGCTTATCGGTTTGGGGTCAGATTATTCAATTTTCTTAACGGATAATCCGTTAACCCGTTAAGAATATATATATATATATATCAAAAACCCTTCCACTTCCAATACTCTATCTCTAACGCTTAATTCCTAAATATGTATACTACAGTCTTTAATACCGTGTGATTGAAGAGTTGAATTCTTGAATTCTCTCCAGTTCGTGACTTCAAGGATGTGGCATAACTATACAATAATACAAATGACAACTCCATTTTTCTTGCTTGTCCTTTTGTTTGGGAATCTTGCACTGCAAAAAATCGTTCTTTTTTCCTGTTTGATTACTTTAATGTCCACAATAAATGAAAATCATTGACTAACATAGATTAAAGTCAATACTGATGGACTCAAGAAACCAGAAAATACCATGATAAACAAGAATCAATATTTCTAAGATCTAACCTCACAAGGGAGATACAAGTTCAAATGCGTTAACAGACAATATAAATTGAAATCGGCCGATAACTGCCCGATAAGAACTAAACCGATACCAATCCGTCTAATATCTTATCGAGTGGCTAGCAAATTAATATATTTAAAAATCGATAACGGATAAGTTAAATCATTAAGAATAAATAACCGCTCAATTTGTTCGATAAGCAACCCTATTTCAAATAGTTCAAGAACATTTTTAGTCCTTTTTTAGAAAATTTTGAGTGATTACGTGCCTACTTTTTCACTTGTAGTATACATAACTTACCTTGAAGTTAGGCCGGGAAAAGACAAATAGGGAAAAAAATAAAATAGTGAAAATTGATAGAGGAATGTAGAAGTGAAGATAAAGAGGCGAATAGGAGCGAAAAGCAACAAGGAATAGGAAATGAAGCTACTCCAATTGGCTCAGCAGTTATGGCTGCAACAACCATGCGCCGGCCATTCTCAGCTTCCTCCTCCTACTCATAGGCTCAAAAATCGCACCTTCACACCCCTAGCACTTTCCGACCCTGGTGCTTCCGGTGAGCTTTACACTTTTCATTCCTGTTCTTTTTTTCTTCAATTATAGTCGCATACCAAGTGCTTGATATTGGTTCCTTCGAAGCAGATTCGAGAATTTTATTTACTTAGCAGTGTTATAGTACATTATGCGTTACTCAATTGTAGTAATGAGTGCAAGTTAGTATAAATAACACTAATACTAGTAACTGATTAAAATTCTCTTACTTATATATAGAGTTCGTCTAGTTCAAAGCAGTGCATGGATGAGCTCATCCACATCCAATTCACCACTAGTTCTTTCCCAATGTTGATTTCACGCTCCAATTTGGGGGAAAAAAATGTTACGTAACCTGTCTTTTGCGCTTTTTCAGATTCCACAACCCAGGCCACTCAATTTGATCTTTCGTTAACCGTGAAGGTAGGACTGGGAATGAAAACCAAGCTTTGAATGATATTAGTTATTTGTTTTTAATGTTTTTTTTAAAAAAAATACTCAGTTGTAGTTCTTCTCTTGTGATTCAGAGGAAAGCAGCAGAAATATCTCCAGACATGAAAGGAACTTGTATATTCCTTGTTGGTGGGCATTACTTTTCTGCCTCCATTTTAATATTCTCTTTGTTTCTTGTCTCATTTTATCTAGTTTGTGTCTCAATCCCAAATTGGTTGAGGGTAAGATATATAAATCCCTCGTAGTTATCATAGTTAGAATATCTTCGGATAGCTCGTCATCATACTGCAACTCTACTCCTTTATTCAGGCTTCAGACTGGTTATGCTTTGCAAAAGTCACTTATCCAGATTTATCTTACCCAAATTTGTGTTGCTTTGAACTGACAGGCTTAAACAGCTCCATCAAATCCAACTCGGGAAAACTTCTTGCAGATGCACTGCGCTATTATTATTTTGACAGGTTATACATTTAAGTTGTTTGCGGGAACTAGTGCTACAATAATAACAATGTCTAGTGACTAAAGTTGTTGCCTTAATCTGTTGCAGTGACAGTGTCGTTGAAGAAGCTTTGGGAGGAAAGGATGCTGTCAGGTCATTTGTGAAGACAGACTTGAAGGGCTTTCGAGACTCAGAAGTGACTTTCTAATGTCTATATGCAGTGTTTTCCTATCTTTTACTGCTTTTCTATGTTGCGATTTATGACCAAAACTACATTTTGCAATGCAGACAGAGGTACTGAAGCAGTTATCGTCCATGGGTCGCCTTGTTGTTGGTGCTGGGAATGGTGCGGTTCAGCGTGCAGCTAATCTGTAGGACCGCTACTAATTGTATTTTTTCTCCCCTGTCAAACAGGAAGAGGAAAAAAGAATAATCACTTGTTCTTGATCATACTTGATGTTTGTAGGGCGCTTATGAGACACGGCATATCAATATGGATTGACGTCCCCTTGGATATGGTAGCCAAGGAAATTGTGGAGGAGAGTTTTCAACCTCCTGCTGCTGAAACAATAAATGGATCATATCCCGAGGTCTAATTCTGATGACTTCCACCCAAAAAGCTAGACAAACCCGAGATATTTGCTCATATTCATTGTTAATCTTCCTTCTGTTAACCTAATGGTGCTTCTTGTTTCTGGATTTCTTCAGCTGTTGGGCTATGCTGATTTTTAGCCTATCATGGTAACAGGTGTTGACTCAATTAACTGCTATTTATGAAGAAAGCCGTAATGGATATGCTACAGCTGATACAACTATTGCACTCCAGAGTAATTTGCTATTTGCTTCATATTCAGTAGCACTAACGTCTCGTTTGCTGTATTTTTAACAGCTTATTTTTCATTTGCAGAGGTTGCTTCTCGGTTAGGCTATGATACACTAGATGCAGTAACCACAGAGGATATGGTTTTGGAGGTAAACTTAAAATTCCCCATGAAGTGGGAGGATTTTTTTATATTTTTCGCTAATTGACCGTGTAAGTTTAAATAGACTTTCTATATTTTATGGTGATTTTAGACTCTGAAGGAGATAGAGAGATTGATAAGAGTAAAGAAGTTGATGGAAGAAGCTGCCAGGCCATTTTAGTTTCGATCACAAACAATGCCGACTATCTTGGTTAGTTCTTATCAGCATTGTTCACCAGGGTGTTTGATGATTTCTTTTAATTTCATCCTGCTAATTAACTGGACTTTGGATTTATATGCCGTTATCATTTAGAAAACCTGAGATTATTCTTGATGTGTCATACCTCGTGCTAGGCTTGCTCTTTTAGATGAAGGCAACCTATGGCAACCAAACTATCAAGTCACTCGGTCCTTTCATTCATAATACATTTTCTGCTTCTACCGTGTCGGTGATAATACATTAGCTGCATCTAACATTGTGGTATATGGAATCTTTATGCGGAAAAAGAATTAGATCAAATAAAATAGTGCATGACAGAGTGTGACATGCTGAATCCTGAAGTTACATTTGTGGATTTGACTAAGATGATGCTGGGAATTCAAGAGGGAAGACTAAGAAGAAGATAAAGGAAGGGTGTAGGGAGGAAAAACGGAAGCCGTTAAGAGGTTTTGACAGCAAGGACATGTTTTGACGAAGCTGCCCAAGATGGATGTCTGTTTCAAGGGAAAAATCAGTGTTTATTCCTACTAATTGCAATTAGTCATTTAGAAGTTCTAGTTAAGAAATGCCAATGAACTTAAGAATGAACTAGCAAAAGTATATTGCTGACCAAAATAATCATATTGAACAAGTCTTAGATGCACAAGTGTGACTTATAACAAAAAAGTCGTAGACATACAATTGAATGCGACGATTCAATTATTAGAACATCTAATGAAAGATTTTGAAACTACTCGAGTTATTATGTGCAGAATCAACATTTATTGTCTGGAGCCTTAGGTGATGTGCTGAAGTTGGAGAAAGATGGCAATACTTGAAGCTCTTGCAGTTGAATGACTTCTAGTATTGGGAGAGTAATTCTTAAGCGGCATGTATATTGGGAGTATTGTAAATGTTGCACTTTTTGTGCACATCTGCATCTTACTGTGGTCGGATGAAACTCTCTTCTAATTGCCAATCTGCAAAACAAGTTTCAACTTCTTAATACTTGCGTTAAAGATTTAGCAACCAAGCAACTCCCACCTCCAAATGTGTGCTTCCATTTATATGCAGTTAAAGTTACAGCCTTGTTCTATATAGTAACCACAGCTTGTAAAATTTTCAGCTATACATACTATTGTCCTTCAGATGGATGGTGTGTTTTAAGCAAGAAGTTGGCTAAATTCGTTTGACAAATTTCAATATTTAGTTTTGCGTAATAGTATTATTTGACCTTTTTGGTTATTCTTAATCAGAAGCACGCAACTCTCACTTAGCGATTCCCTTGCCTCTAATTGTAACAACCTCAGGTTTGAATTGGGCAGCGCATAATGCAATGTTGGATAAAGGAATCAACAAAAATAAATCAAAATCCTCTGGATCTCATTAGCAAATGACACCAGGAATATCATCCTCAGGTTTTGGAGGGGTTGGTGAAGATGTAGCATTTTCACACGTGTTTCAGAACATTCACATTATTTACAATTAAATCCTCAACATCTGTAGTTGAGTTTCACTCAATTATATATACATATATAGGTGGGCCTTATCAGAACAATAATACTTTTGGGATCCAGGGTGAACTGGTTATAAAGGGAAGGAGGGATCGAAATATTGCAAAGGTAGTAACATAAGAGAAAATGCTTAATTAATAGAACAAATAAATTATACTAGGTAGTAGTTATAAGTTTTAGTTAGAGATGTTGTTAAAGCTCGAGAGGATTAGGTCCAGTAGAATGTTGAATGGAGCAGTCAAATCATTGGTGAGATGTGGCAAGTCTGTTTTGTTCAAACATACATATAACTAAATGTTAGATTAGCTTTGAAGCGGTCCTAATACATTTGAGGAAAGGCTCGTCCAAATTCGACCTACAAGGTTGCCTCTCTTTCTCTTTGTGATTATAGTATATATGTTTTCTTTTGGGTGAAAGGAGAAGTGATGTTTGGTTGTCGAAATGAAAGGAGATTGAAGGCCATATATCCTAGTACGTTCCATAAAAAGGAAGAGTGTCGGACTAGCTATCGAGGATGACTCAGTTGATGAAAATCACACAGCGCGCCAATGTGCTGATGCCAATCCTATTGAATTCCTTATTACTTTCTCTATTCCATTTTGAATTTTAATCAATATTTTTCCCCCCCCATATATTGATTAAAATATTGAATTGATCTTATTGGTGAAATAAACTAATTTATGTACGTGAGCAGTGAGCAGAATAGACATAAGTTATGTCATATTCAGACGTCTTGTTAAGAGGCTACTTTGGTAGTGTTATCTTATGAGTAAATCAAGTAGCTTGGGCAGTTGCGAGGGAGGGGGAATAAAGAGCAGTTTTGGAAACTCCGACAGGAAAACTATTTTTTTTTTTTTTTTGACACGTGTCTCCTAATTGTCATCTACTGTAACAAACGTTACTGGAGTGCGTTTGTACGACATATATAACAATCACTGCAGCCAAGTAAGTGGGTGATTCCAGTTCTCAGTCCTCCCTCGCTCTCCTTTTCTTCTACATATAATAATAATAATAATAATAATAATAATAATAATAATAATATCTTCTTCTTTTTTTGGGGACGTTAATTAGTATTCCACATCACAGCTCTTTACTATTATTTTCAGCTTACATCAAAGGAAAAAACAAAACATAAAATGTTTTAATCTATCAAAGTGTAGTTTCTGAAATAGTCATTCAGGAGTAGTACTAGTTGACATAACCATACCTCTGGAACAGGAGTAGGACTCCATTTTAGGATTGTTTAGTAGTGATATAGCCATATTGGGTAGGGTGTCATTTTAGTGATTTACATTTGAATTCAAAGTTGAATGTGATTAGACTTCCCTTTAATTTTGTGTGTCAGAATTATATTAGTATACTACAAGGAATTGTTGAATGCAGATACACATAATATTCATCTTGTCAATCACTCTTTTCCTCAAAGATATGAAAGTTGTTTACCCACACACACCCCTCAAAAAAAATATATATATATATTCTTTAAACCGAACCAGTGTGTACCCAATGCTCTTAAAGAGTGTTACCCCCCTATAACTTTAACAGAATTAGGACTGCAACTATTTGTAAAGGATAAAAGATGATAGTTAGAAATGTTAATTATGTCAAATTTAGCATGATGAAAGTCCAATGACGTCCTTAATTTCATATTTTATATAATTGAACAAAGCTTTAACATATTTGGTACATCCATACTATGGTAGTAAATGAATTAAGTGAAATTCTACATCATTTTGAATTTATTATTGATTAAATCACTTGAGTAAAGACTCTTACAAAAAAGAAAAGTTGTAATGGTTATGAAGTTATAATGTAAATTAAGAGCTTTCACAAATATTAGTTAAAAACCGAGTAATGAATTTATTTTGTTTATATAATACATGTTGATTGAGAAGCTGTAAAGTGATAAATCTAAGTGAAGGAGTATAAAGCAAGTGCACTGATGTGATAACATTAAAGATTATAATAAACCAAAAAGATTTGCTATTAGTATGAGCTTATCATTATTTGTAAATACATGCATGAGGATGCAATTTGATGATGTCAAAATTAGTATAAAGAGTAGTGAAGTGCCCCCACTAATTGAACAACTGTAGATATATAGATACAAACAAATTAAACAGAGGCAGAGACTCTCTGCTAAAACCTGTCACCATTTGCAACAATTCCCTGCTATCAGTACGTACTGCTTCTCCTCCTCCCTCCCCACCTTCCACTTTTTCCCGTCTCTACTCTCTACTCTCTACTCTCACTCTCTATATATATAACAACACTCCACTCTCATCATCTCAATCCCCACATTTCCCTCTTTTCTTAATTATATCTCCAGCTACACCAAAAATGGCCGACCCCAGCTTAGTTTACGACTTCTGGAACCAACACCAGCACTCTAATTCCACTGAAATGGTCATGATGATGTCTGATATCAATGTTGTTTCTCAGCAGCAACCCATCCCTATCCCTATCCCTATCCCAAAACCCAATAAGCCAAAGCTACAACCTTCTAGAATGTTCTCTTGCCTCTACTGTTCTCGCAAGTTTTGCACTTCTCAAGCTTTGGGTGGTCACCAAAATGCTCACAAGCGTGAAAGAGCCGCTTCTCGTCGTACTATGTTTCCGGTCACCGGCAACGACTCCGACACCCGTAATATGGTACATTTTCATTTTCTTCAAAACAACAACAACCACAACGAAGACGACGACAAGCAGGGGCTGGAGCCCAGTTTGAATAATTATCCTATGATGGCCGGCCAGATGCTGCCTGAACATAACATCATCGACATTAACCCCTACGCTAATTACTTTAGCGGCCAGCTCGAAACACCAGCTTCAAACAATATGAACGTCTTTAACCCCTTCTCTTCCTCTGACGTTTATCATCATCCTCCACTACCGACTGGCGGTCATCATGTCTATTTTACTAGTGGTGATGCTACTCTCTCGACTGCACAGGACTTGTCTCCTATGGATAATAATCACCAGCTCAATCTTGACCTTACCCTTCGTTTGTAAAAGAAATTGCATGCCTGGGGGTGATCATGCTCTGTGTTTTCCCTTTTTTCTAGTCTTAGTTACAGAAGAAAAAAAATCAGTTTTGAGTTTTTTTTTCTTTTTTCTTTTAAGAACAGAACGAGCAACTGAAGCAGTTACAGGCGTCAGATGTAGTTCATTTACAGAACGAGCAACTCAAGCAGTACACTAGCTCGATCTGTAGTTAAAAAGTTTTAGAGATGAATATCTTGAATTGAGCTTCTTTTAAGTTTTAAGTTTTTATTTATCGTAATTAAATCAAAGCAATTTCTGTGAAGCTAATGTTTACTCTCCTCTTTGTTAAATCAAAGCAATATGTATGTACAACAAGTCGTATATATATGGTGTAGTATGTTGGGGTTGGGTAGGGGGAGAGGGTAAAGAAAACTGTAAAGCTGACAAAATGATGGTGGCTCCCACTTATAAAAATTTTAAATTCAGTTAATTAATCGATTTGTAATTTTATTTTGTGTGTGAATAGAGTATGTATGAAGAAAACTGATTGTTATGGATAATATCATAATTTTTCTTTGAGTAGTAATAGTTATTTATAGTTGCATGCATTGAGAAGGTATATATATATATATATGTGTGTGTGTGTCTTTATTAACTACTTATGTTATTCAATTGTGGAGCAGAGAAATGAGTAAAAGAAGTAACATGTAGGTTTGTCTTTATTTATTGATGAGGTAGTAGCTTAGTTAGTATAATTAATTAATTTTGACGTGTGTTTTCTGCAGTGAGATACACCCATTTATTCTGCTCCCCAACAAAGTGGGCATTCTGTTGAGCTTCAAAACCAACCCCTTTTGATTACTTTACTACAAAATAAAAACCATTCCTAACTTGTTCATTCTTCTTATTCCCATTATTACCTATTACCTAATGTACACACTACTAGTTCTAAAACAGTGTACCTTGCCTTATACTCTGCAACACAACATTAACTACCCCTACCTCCAGAATAGGGAAATCAATTACTATTACGTAGTTTAAAAACATCCTACATATATACAGTCCTTCATTTTTAATTGCTACAATATAATCGCTTTTGACCCATTTCTCTTACTATACTTGGCACAATTGATGGAGGGACCACCACCACCTAAACGTCTTTTGCCTAATCAAATTTGGTCCTTTTCTTTTTTACATTTTCTTGAGAGCAAACGTCGGGTTTTTGTTTTCCTTGAGGTGGCCATATATATAGAGGGTGGTTATATGCCCGCAACTCACAAACCAAGCTTTTTTTATTACATCGTGAGTGTAATTGATGAAGGGGCCCACCTAACATATCAACATTTCCTTTGACCCTACCTATTGACGATGAGTGAGTTTTCTCATGCCACATTATCTAAAGGTTGATCATCTCGATCGCAGCAAAATGCTAAGAGCTTTAGAGTTCCTTCTCTTTAAGCTTGTTAACCCAAAATACCCCAGAAAAAAGAACTTGTACATCAAATCATTGTTTACTTCTGATACAAACACACCTTTTTTTATTCTTGTTTTTCCTCTCAAAGGCGAAAGTTGCCATATTTTATCAAAGGAAAAGAAGAGAATTAGATACGTGAAGAATAACTATAGATCAAAGGTGGGAACTTCAGATTCAAAACCATAGCTAGCCTGGTAAACTATCCGGGCCATTATGTTCCTATATGGATCATTCTCTCTTTTCTCCTTCAGGAAATGAATGCATCTCTCAACCTCTGACTTCACTTCCAAGTATAATTCATGTGCTTTTTCCCTGCTTTTTAATTCCTCCTTCCTCCCTGCAACACCAAGTAAAATGACATCAAATATCATGACCTCCAGGCTTTCCCCAGCATGGAAGGTTAATACTGTGATGCACTTTAAGAATTACCTTCTGTTTCAATTGGCTTGCCGAAGTAGAAGTAAAAACGACCGGGAAGTTTTGGAAGAATGATTGGAAGATGTACATCTTGGTTTGCAACCTCTCCTTCAATGTCATTTCTGTATTCACATGCAAAACAACATTCCCAGGTGAAATTTAACTGTCACTCAATCATGTGGTTCACAAAGTGGCTTTTAGTTCAACTACCTTCTAATTAGCCAATCTTTCTTCAAAGTTAATGTTTTAAGCGAAGGTGCAATATTAATCACAAACTTAATCAGTCTTATAGGTGATACCCATAAATGCTAAGGAGAGGTTATCGCATTACAAATTGTACGTTTTAACTGGTCTAAAAGCTTGAACATGTTAGGTCATTAAAAGTAATGGACATTTCTAGTCTCATAGCAAGATGACATAGACCAACAGCCAAATAGCAGAACAAACCAGGAACACCTTTTCCATGAAAAATGATTTCCATCATATCAAACACACTCAGATAAAATAAGGAAAGAACAAACTTGATACCTTAGTTTCTCCGCCTCATGAGTTAACTCCTCTATCCCAGCCTTGAAATAGGGAATCTTCATCAGGTCATTGTAATCAAGGAGCATCTGTTGAAAGGTTGGTGAGTGAACAAGAGGATGAACTCTGTGATACAAAAGTTGCTAAATTTCCTCCAATAAGGAAACCTCTCAATGTTACTTGCAGCAGATGAAAAATTTAGAATAACAACCCGCCATAGAAAAGCATATTCATTTTATTCCTTCTTCAACAAAGAGCTTTGGGGTAGTCAGATCTGTCGACGTAGTTGAACCAAACTTTCCAACTTTATCTTTCAACATAAAAGCAAAAGAACATTTTCTCCATGCCAAAACTGAGTTTTGGAGGGACATCAGTTAGTAGATGAAAGTCTTTTTACATTGAGTAAAAAATCATGACCAGCCAAATAATGACTAAATTTTCTGCTTACAAGAGCTGCTTTCTTACAATCTACTTATGGTAGTTACTAGACAGGTTTTGATATATCCATTTGTAAACTCTGTTTCTTTTCCCTTTCAAAATGAGAATTGTGTAACCTCAGCACCAGAAAAAACCTAAAGGATTCAGATCGATTAATAATACACTGTTACGGCACTGAAGTCACAAGCTGTTTTGTGCCGGCACACCTTATCCATCTGCCTTTCAACAATGATTTCCATCTTGTTGTCATAAGTATTCAACATTGCTTTAAGCATTTCCTTTTATATTTATATTTCTAAATGTATTTGTGTATCCCAAACAAAACAAGCTCAACTTTTGTGGTGAAACACATGCACCAGAATAGATGTGCAAGTACTGATTTAAGTTATTCCAAAGAATGTAAACTCATGAGACTACCTGGCCAATATCATCTTCTCCCACAGTACCAAAAGGTATAATTTTTGCTCCAAACCTAGCTGCCATCCTGACAAATTCAGACTGTTCTGGCCAGAATAATTTGTACTCCTCCCCCTGAAGTTAGAAGAGCAAACTGTTAGAAGAGCAGTTGGCTATCTAAGTAATAACCTTATTCAACATTTAAAACTAGAATACTGCTATTGTTCTAAGTCGATTCCCTTTACTTAAGAAAATATCTTCTAACAACTTACTTCAGTACTTATTCTTGACCTTCTCATTAGATATACATTGTATCAAACTTTCCTTAGAACCACATATAACAACAGATAACATTGCATCTAGAGAAATCAACAAGTTGTGACTTTCACTTTTGTTTCATCAATATGAAAAATGACCATCTAATTCTACATTTAGTGATGGGGTTCAGATATTACAAAGTTAAATTAGCCCATATATAGTTGTAATATCAAATGCTTACAGATGACAGATTCAGTTTCCAAACTGGAATAATCAATTTCCTATAATTTTTGGTATCTTCAAAAACATGCATATACGCCAAAATAAGTAAGCAAGAAAGAGAGAAATGCGTATCTTTATATACAAGATAACTGCTCCTACCAGATGACATTAATAAGATTAATGTTGAGCCTAAGATACGAAATCAACTGATCTGCTGGATGGTGCAGTGGTTTTAAAGAAAGAAAAGGTTAGTGATCAACTCATTAACTGTTTCACATGACTTTATGCTTCAAGTACAGCAGGGAAAAATCACATGAATTAATCACGAAGTTTTTAAGAGATGCAACGCTTAGATTCTTAAAATGAAATATAGAAATATTTTGGGTAGCGCATTTCTTAGCAATATGTTCTAAGTAAATAATACCTTCCGGTGAAGCGCTTCCCGCATGCCCCCGGGATACAGCAAAACATGGGATTTTGATGATAAAAGTTTATAGAAGTTAGTTGCTGACACGGGAACTGCACCCATAAAACGGAAATCATCATACATCGATAACGCAGGCATTCTCCCCTCTCCTAGTCTCTGAAACATCATAGGATGCGCTATGCCTCGCAGGACAATCTTTTTCTCATTCCACAAGCGGGACACCAGAGGAACTAGTTCAAGTCCAAGCATCATGTGATATCCTACGAGTAAGACCGGGCCTTCAGAAGGAAATCCAGTCAGACCCCGAACAATATTTCCATTCTCGAGAGTTGATATCATAACAGGGTTGAAGGCAACTTCCATCCATCTGTGTTTTGATCAGTCATACAAGTACTAACAATTAAATAAACTCAGTTTTTGTGTTATTTATCAAATGAACTAAGTATACGTTGAATAGCAGATGCAGATGAGTTGATTCACTATGCCAATAAGAGTTCCTGACTAGCTTAACCCTGTTTAAGTAGTTCAAAGGTAGCATCTTATATAGAGAAGCAAGACCCGCCAACAATATTTTTTCAGCATGGAACCTCATTAACTAGATATCCTATCTATGCACATAGAGCACACAATATACAACTGTAAGAGACCAGGAAGCAAATAATGTGGCTCTACAGTCCCCTAAAGACTAGTTAGTGTCTTCCAACATAGTACAGGACAACATACCTGTATGGTTGATACACACTGTCAAATTCAGAAGTGCTTGGCGGCACAAAATCTTTAACAAAGTCAAGGTGCCTTCCACGTCGATAAAAATTGGCACCCTTTATGACAGTTACCAAATCAAAGCCATCTTCCTGCACAAAAACTGCAACTCAACATGTACCCCAGCAAAGTTTTTTTTCTGGGGGGGCATAAGATTTGGTATGAATGCTTTAAAAGTTGGGAATATATATTTTTGGGGACTTGAAGTAACCACCTACATGCATGCAACACTTAGAGTCTTAGAGCATACAAAGTAGGCTATTGCATGACTATATAGCCTATTATATAAACTGCCATTACAACAACTATATGAATCCTCACTTACTATAAGCATATTATATAAACTGCCATTGGTACTGATTATTTCAGTAGGAAGTAAGGCATGTAATATGCCACTGTGTGACATTATTATGGAATTATATGGATAGAGTAATTCTGTTGGAAGGGCACACTGAAGTTGGTACTTCTTATCTTCAAGCTTCGAAGATAAAAATAAGTAAGGACAAGCGCTATATCAGGATTGTAGCATTCCTGAATCCTAAATTACAGCAGATAATAGAAAATGAGAGAAAAAGCAACAAACTTCAGCTGGTATACAAACTGCATGGATAATTCCAAGTTGGAAGAGTGCAGGTAATATCCCAATAATCAATAATGTATAAATGAATGGCCAGGACCTGTATTTTGCGTAAGCAGCTAGAAAGCACACTATTACCAGGAAATTGCAACCACCAAAGACCAGAGGCGGACCTCAGTTGTAAAGAGAGGGTTCACCGACATTTGAATAGTTCGGCAAACATTACATGTATATATTAGTAGTGCCACTGTATATACAAAGCAGATTTTAGTTGAATGCAAAAGTGCACCCGTTCCTTCAAATCTTGCGTCCGCCTCTGCCAAAGACAGAGGGCTCGCTACCATCTTGCCTCACTATGCATCTGATCCTTGAGATTCTGTCTCCTACTTCACTTATTCCTAAGCCTCTTCATTCACTAAGAGCATGTTCTCTTTGCTCCATTTTATTAAGAGGCATTTTCTCTTTTATTTTCTTTTGTATAATTAAATAAACCTCAACAAGACTTCATGTACAAGGTTTTTGGTAATTCTATCTATATTTGATGTATAGTCTAGTCAAGAAGTTCTCTGCTTTGTTTTATTATTTGTTGACAAAGATTTCTTTAAAGAAAGTCCTTCAACTATTACCATTTGCATTAGCAGTTTTGGGGACGGTACAGAACAGAAGTCATTAGTGGAGGTTGGAAAAAGGAATTGGGTCTGAAAGGGTTTGGAAAAGAAGAATAGCCTACCAGGAGAAGGGCATGACCACTGTTATTAAATCTCCGGATCTCACAGTTTGGAAGCATGTGACGAAGCCTCTCACCTTCCTCTGGGCTGGGTATCAAGTGATCCTTTCCACTGCATAGAAATAGAACACTTAGTCATGCGTAGTGACAGCCGCAAAAGCTAACCTGAATTAGATATTGCTCGAAATGTCTAGAAAGAGAAGAGAATGCAACAATTATAGTGTACACTAATAAACTTCATGTAATGATGGCAAGAGAGAGAAAATCAACTATTTCCCGGGAGGGAGGAGAAATTAAAAAATCTCTCTTTCATCAAAGTTTACCAGTGACACGCTGGAACTCTGAAGAATTACCTAGAAAGTACCAGAGTCTGAGCTTTGACAGCATGGAGGCGAGAATTGACAAAAGCTGCGGCTGATTTGAGCATCTTCAGCCGCCAGTTAAGTGTTTCTACAGGTAAAACATCAGCCAGCACCTGCGACCTTTTTCATCATTTTCTTGCTCAAACTGACTACATGAAAAAACTGAAACTGAATATCAACTAATAATGGACCTCTAAATTAAAATTTTTGAAACTATTGACGTATCAAAGCTAGAGCGGAAAAAGAAGATTTCAACAGGAATAAACTTGGTGACTGAAAGGAAATCATATCAATGCTAAGGAGATGTCACAAAGAATAAATTGATGAAAGGTCCAAAGGCAAAAAAATAATTTAAAAATAAATAAATAATCAAAGGGTGAAAACTTTAAGATTTAAGAGGGATGACTTTTGTATTTAAACTACTGAGTTAAGACTATTGAACCTTACAGATAAGTAGGATGAAAATGCTGCATCACCGCGAAATAACTCAGCTACTGCTTGTTGCAGAGGACGACCGTTACCAGGAATTGCCACTGCCACCCTTGCAGGAAGACCTAATCATTGTAATTGAGTTTCACACATCAGTTGTCAGTTCATCTAAAAGTTTACCACAAAGGAAACTCAGTTAACCAATTTAAGCAAGAAAAACAGCAAGTATCACTGAAGTTATTTAGTCCTAATCAGCAACAACAAGATCAACAACTACGCCTCAATCCAAAGCAAGTCAGGTTGGCTATATGAATCCTCACTCTTCATGTCGCTCCATTTTGAGCCCATCATAGTCCCAATCTTAAGGAGGGGGTTAGTCCCAATCAACATTACAATTAAAAGTACCAAATGTAAATTTATTCGTGCAAGCGCTACAAGATTAGGTGATGATTTATTGACATCATAAATCAGATGAACATGAACATACATGCTTTATCAAGAGAAGTTTAAAGGACAGGCTATAATAACAAGGTGAGGTGTTTTACCAAATCTATTGCTTCTTAAAGAATTATGCATACAGCAAGCAGATCTGAATGTTTTGTTCAATATTGGGATTAAGTTCTTCAAGTTATTGGTTTATTCTGGCTCAGCAGTCGAGCCATTCGAGTTGACTGGATTTGCGGTGCAAGTTAGAACAAACATGACCAGTATAAGTAGCTACACACTTAGATGAAGTATGCGTTGCCTCAACTGATACACACATATTTTGGAGAAACATACAATGTAAAGCGAGATGTATGGTAATAGATCGGCAAGCAAACATCTTAATTTGTAACTGGAGAGCATGTTTAGCATGCTTTTTGCTCCTACAATCTAAAAAAGCAACTCATACAATTCTAGTCAGCAAGATTTCTAATCATAAAGATTCAGGATAAATAATAGCCCAAAGCTAGTACATTTATCCAACAAAACCAAACAGTTCACATTTCATCTAGCACAGTAATCTAGGACATGCAGGAAAAGTAATTTTTTTTGGAAGATTTCCGGAAAAAAAATGAGTTAGGAAATCTTCAAAAGAAGTTAATCTTTCCTGAAAAAATCACTCAGACAAACACTTTCTACAAAAACTCAAAAAAAAACTCAAGTTTCTGGTAACTTCAAAACAAATGCCACATAAATATACAACTCATAGTTGTTAAAAGTTGTCATAATGCTAGTTCACCAAGTCAAATTTCCATATAGTTGAACTACTATACAGTCAAACCTCTCTATAACAACCTCGTTTGTTCCGAAATTTTTTAGCAGCTATAGTGAAGTGTTGTTACAGAGGACATATAGTATAACATAATATAATATTCAATTCCGAGAAAAACTCGATTTTTATAGTGAATGGCTATTATATAAGGATTATAGAGAGGTTTGACTGTACTCCTAAATTAGAGGGTGAAGTTAACAATAACCTGTCGTCACACTTAGCGTTTTAACCATACTTGTATGGAGTTGCTCGGGAATGACTTCTGACAACACTATCAGATTTTGCAGCTGAGATTCACGTAGACGCGTGGCTGAGACACATCTTTGCAATTAGAACTATGAAATGCTTCAGGCAATATTAAATCTTCTCAGATAAAATTACAAGCTTCAGAACCTGGGTTTGCCAAAATTAGTGCAAGATCAATATGAGGATTACGAGCAGCAACAGCAAGTGCTAGGCATCCCCCAAAAGATTCTCCAAGAAGATAGATGGGCCGTCTTGGTGCATGATGATGCTCTGACCTAACAGTTGCTTCAACCAGGTGCACCAGGTCTGGAGGACAATTAAGTGGAAGCATATCCCGCTGTTACTTTCATTCAAATGATAAAACCAGCACACAAAAGTCACCAGTTTAAAAGAGAAAAAATGGTTAAGATGGACACGGCAGATTTGTCTAGTCACATTGTTCAAATTGTAAAGTGAACACGAGTTAAATTACATATTACAAAGAAATGCAAAAAGCACAAGATATCACGGCATAGACATTAGGGAATCTGTGCTTGCTAAGCCTTTGTTTGAAGGACCGGTCTTAAAGTGAAGTGCAATTCATGTTTAAAGAATAACTGAAAGACTTTTATGCACCGCTTGCTCCCACTTATTAGGTAATTCATAATTATCTCATTCAGCTGAACCTAAAGGGGCCATTTTGCAAAATTACATAAGATTTGTATCTGTTATGCAACACTAAGAGAGTTTGACTTCAGTATACGATAATAGTAGTAATACATCCTCAGATCATAACTTCTAAAGTTTCATATGGAATCACACAATGAATCAAAATTTAGGGGCAGCGACACTTACTACCATTTTCCACTCTTTAAATATTCTTATTCAGCTGTTTGGTTTCCATCTATGAAAATTCTAACAAGCAATTTTGCCTAAGAACACAACAGGGAGATGAGGAAGGAGAGACCTGTGAACGATGTTCGATCTGTAACTGGAACATGGAGACACCACATATTGAAGATCCTTCGATAGCACCACCCAAAAAGAAAAGAAAAGAAGAAGAAGAAGAAGAAGATGATGATGACGACTTAACAGGATATTGTTATCTAGTACAACACAAACATCTCAAGTAAAATAGTAATACTGAAAATCAAACATTTTAAATTCCAGCATTGTGCTGGAAAGATCAAGTAACAAACTCACCTTCCAAGTCTCTTATGATGCTTTATAAGGCCAAGTCCAACACCATCAATCCCTGCAATGTTCCGAGTAAATAGAATTGCTTAATTAACTTACAGATTTAGCTATTTAGATCAATGTATGAACAGTTCACAGACGCTGATACAGAGAAGGATATTTGTCTAGTGTGTGCCATCAGCCGTATATCAATATTTGCACAATGGCTTTGTTTACAACGAAATAATTGCACCACTTAACAATGCAATCACTTAGAAATTTTGCCATTGCAGCTATTTGAGAGGATGTTAGTGTTTTTATACAAGAGGATCAATAAGCTAGAGCTCATTACTATGTCCAGCAACATTATATTTGTTGAGATCCTTTTGTAAAACCAAACATAGTTAAGATAACAACATGAGTCGATTCAAAAATTTATCACATAGTGTGTGATGGAAATACTTAAGATTCTACTAACAATGGAGTATTATTTTATACATTTTTCACAAGTTTCTAAAATTCAAATTTATTAACCATTCAACTTTAAGTTCAGATGCGATATTTTCTTATTCAACTTATATCTAATTTTTTATTTTACTATTTTCTTTCATCAATACTTTTATACAAAGAAGTTATACTAATATCTTAAACTTTGTACTTAGTTAAATAGCGTAAAATAAAATGGGACGGAGAGAGTATAAACAACACATAGTTAATGCTCTTTATTTTTCTTGTATGAACATTTTTTCCAGTTCGTCTTGCTGTCTCGTTCAGACACCGAAGAACTTAAAAGAAAAGAAAAAGTAAAAAGTAGATATATCTGCATCCTTTGCTCGTAGCAGCTACGTTATCAGTGATTACTACGTGTTTGATGATGGCAGGGAAAACGTGGACGGTTAGTTAGGTAGAAAACCCAATCGATACTTTCTACTCCATAGTAATAATAAATTACTAGCAGTTCACTATAATAATGGCATGTTCTAATCCAGATCGCCTTTTCTTCTCTTTAATTTCTGGTCTATCGTCCGTTCAATTCTAGATATTTATTTGTAATAGAAGAAAAGAAAAGAAATAATTCGGCGTGTCATTTAACTCACCTGGTAAGTAGAGCAAGAGAGGCGAGTCTTTGATTGGAGAAGCGCAGTCCAAGGGCGAAAACCAGCGTGGTGGCCCACCCTCGGATCCGCATCCAATCATATCCTTGCTCCATTCCATGTAATCCTTTATAGTCAAAGTTTTCTCCTCTAGCTCAGTAGTGGAGTTGTTCCTTAACCTTCCGTTGTTGCTCGACGGAGCAGGCGGCGTTGACGGTTGCTGGCCGGTGGAGGCGGCTGATCCCCCAGCAGTAGTTGCTGATGCACGCACCCGAAAATTGAATCTAGCGGAGGTGACACGGAGGCATGAGTTCGGATGGAGCAGCGGCGAGGCACCGGCCGCCGCGTAAGCGCCGGTGGGAATAGCCGCCATGGACAAAAATCAAAATGGCGATAAGCTTTTGCACTGCGTAAGAACAATTAGTTTTGAAATGGAAAGCTCGCTATTTCTTTGCACCTTCCTTTTATATTGAGTTTTAGTTAAGGGAGTCCGCAACCCAATTAGGCTAAAATTGGACAAATAAAATAAAAATAAGTCCAAAAAAAAGACAGGATCGGACTATGTATAACGTAATCGTTAGTGTATAGTGTCACATAGTGTGGCGTTATACAATTTTTTTTTCTAACAGGGTATAAAGCCATAATGCCCGGCGTTATACATTTTTTATGTATAGCGCCGTGTACTGTGGCGCTATACCTGCTTCATGGGCCCACCAATAATTCAAAAAGCGTATAGTGCCTACTGCTTTGGTGCTATACAATTAAAAAAAAATCTCCGGCCAGCCATTCTATATAAAGCGGTTAGAATTGCATTTCATTCAATCACAAAAAAATTTCAACTCTTGATCAAACGTTTATTGTTGTTAAAATTCTAAAGCATTTTTTCATTATATCTAAAGAGCGTAGAATAAGAGTTTCATTATATTGGGGGGTGAGGTTGTGATGGAGAATAACTCTGTGGGCTACAATTTATCTGCTCAGTGTCATGTTAAATTGCCACTAACCATGGAGTAAGATAAATTGATATCGTTATTATGCAAAAAAATGGGTGTGAGCAAACGTTCAGTGTTATTTAAAGTAACCGGACGATATCTGTATTCCATCACTCCGCAAGGGGTTGCTTTTTACTCGGAGTTTAACATCGATGATGATGAAACTTTGAGTGATTTTATGAGGACTCCGGATGAATGCCGGGAATTTTTTTTAATCACAATGTTGGAGATGTACCTGAAGGTTGTAGACGTTCCAAAAAATGAGGTTGTGCGTAGTAGAGATACCCCCCAGTCATCGGGTGGTTATTCTGGAGCAGTTTTTGCCGGACAGGTTCCGGATGAAAGACTTTTCTTTGATTTAAACTTATCACTGCCGGTGAACGAGTAGCGAGGAAATAATTTCTATCCTGCTTCCCAACATTCACAAGACGAGTGGTAAAATTATGCTGTGATTTCTGTTAATTATGTATATTTTTAGTGTATTGAATTTGTATTAACGCTCATATATTGAATAGGGGGTACCGACCAGATATGAATTTTACAAGTGGCCCGTCCGGTAGTCATCACCCAATTGAAAACGCCCATCACAGAATTTCATCACATTACGACTTGTAAGTCAAGTTATATAGCTATATGAAAAATATTTATCAATTGAAGTAGCTTATATTTTTTTAGTTGTGCAGTGAAAACAAGCAAGTTGAACCACCCGTACTCACTCAATTGCCCGAAAATGACGTATTACATCGGGATCTGGCTGATGCGCAGAGTGAGGAACATAATAGTGATTACGACAACAATGCCGATGAATCCGGAGACGAGACACCCTTTCCTCGTGAGGATGGTGATGATGAGGATGAGGGGGAAGGACCAGATTTGAAGAGACCCCCACCTAGACGAAGAGTGTACGAGTCCGAAGTGTCGTTTCATTTAAGAGAGATTCCTTACATTGATAAGTTTCCAAGCGTGCGGGATTTGGAAGCTCTCACAAGGGATTTTGATGAAATCCGGGCAGCAATGTGGGATGAGTCTAGACCAACGGTGCTTGCAAAGGGGATGTTTTTCCCCGATAAAGTGCGCGTAAGCAGGGCTTGTAAAATGAACAACGTAAAAGAGTGTCGTGAGATCAGGTAATGGAGTCAAGTTCGGATGTATACAAGGTTGTTTGTCGCAGGTGGTTTTGGCCATGTCCTTGGATGTTGCGTGCGTCCAAGAAGAAGACAGGTATGTGGAAAGTGGGTAAATACATTCCCACCCACACATGTAAAATTGACACATTCAATGGTAATCACTTCAACTTGGATATTGACTTTATTTCTCTTGTACTTATTTCGCACATCGAAGCGTCCATAAGGTATAAAATCAAAGAATGCATTACATCAGTCCACCAGGAATATGGTCATACCACTACGAGAAGAAAGGCATTTCTTGGGGGCAAACGAGCATTTGAAATTGTCTACGGTAACTGGGATAAGTCTTTTGCAGGTCTACCAAAGTACATGACCGCACTGCAGCACTTTAATCCCGGAACAGTCGTTGAATGAAAGCTTGAGCGGAGTTCGGGAACACCAGAATACATATTCAATTACGTGTTCTGGGCGTTTAAGCCAGCAATTGATGGTTTTTCGCATTGTCGGCCCGTAATATCCATAGACGGAACTCATGTCTATGGAAAGTACGATATCAAGCTTTTGATAGCCGTGGCAGTGGATGCTAATGGCCAGATATTACCTCTGGCTTTTGTTGTTTGTGCCAATGAAAGTACAAAGACGTGGACGCTGTTTTTGAACCACCTGAAAGAGCACGTTGTGAAACAGCGTTCATGTATTTGTCTAATATCTTATCGTCATGGTGGTATATTATGTTATGTGGACAACTTACCTGCATGGAAAGAGCCTTATGCATACCACCGTTACTGTGTGAGGCACTTTAAGGCCAATTTCCAGAAGGTATATCCCAAGAAGGATCTACATGATTTGATGTGGATGGCAGCAACAGACCACCAACAACACAAATTTCGGAGGCATATGGAGTCTATTAGGCAAGAAGACGAGGCAGCCTATTGTTGGCTAATGCGACATAACCCAGTAAAGTGGACTTTGCATGCGGATGGTGGCAGACGATGGGGAGTTCTCACTACAAACGTGCTTGTGCTGTAGTATTATTTTCCTTCTTTATTGTACTAAATTTTATTTTAATTGAAGTGGAAGTTAAGTTTTAGTGCTTATGTTGTTATATGAAACTATCAAACGAAATGAGAACTAAAAAAATTAATGGTCATATTCGATTAAATATTGTTGTTAATGTATACAAAAATATTGTTTACGCCATAATACAAAAAAAAGTGAAAGAAGGCCGAATCAATGTGTCCCGCAACTGGTGTGTCTCAATGTAGCCGCTGGTCTGAGGCACATCATTCCCGCCGGTCGAGGTACGCTATCGGGATCGTCATCATCAAATCGTCTCCTTATAGCCAGATGCAGCGCAAGATGACATGTATCGGCGGTGCTGTCAGGTCTAGTAGAATGCTACATAATAATATAAAACTTAGTATAGAAAATTACATAACAATTCACAACAATTTATATTGTCTTACCATCATCATCGTGTCTGGATCCTGAATGTAGTCATCTGTCGCAGCATCGCATGAAGCCTTCAAAAAGAAAATTAATGAAGTTAAAGGAAACAAATAAGTTACAGTCAAAACAAATTCAAATTCAATACAAATAAACGCATACCTGCGCATGTGATGTGGAGCCATAACTCAGTCGGCGCCCACTATACAAATCTCGGGTCGATCGGTCCTCGTCAGTGGTAGACGGCCCAGGGAAGTACCTACGCCAATCCTCCCCTTGAATATCCGATCCCATGATGATTAATTGACCCGATGGGGTCATCTGCGAGGGCACTTGAGTGGGATAAATTCCATGGCTGTAAGACGGCATGTCCGTCCCATCCATGACACCTGCCATATCATCATCAACATCATCCGCAGGAGCCTCAACGCCTCCTAGTTGGGGACCACCTCCTCTCCTCCCACGACCACGTCGTCCGGCACCACCAGGTCGTCGGGCGCCACGAGGCCGTGGGATACCACGACCTCGTTGGTACTGCGCTGGGTCTATATAATCAGCCTCGTGTGCCAAACGCTGATCCGATCGGGCTCGCTGCAGTGTCTGAGTAGCCATATCCATAAATCGTTGACTATACTGCTGCATGACCACATGATCGTGAACATAACTTTGTACTTAATTGTACAAAGTTTGTATTTTCGACTACCAATATAAGATACTTAAACTAAAGTATTTATACGCTATAATACTACACATTACTATACTACAAGGCTCTACATTTTACTACGCTACAAGGGTCTACATTTT